>PVJS01003589.1:0-74635 GCA_004027185.1 Glis glis
CGGTACCGAAAAAAAAAAAAAAAAAAAAAAAAGAATAAAGTTGATAGCTCTGCTATGTCAAATAGGATAACTTTTACAGTGCTGGGCCCTTGGTGAGCAATTGCTAGTTTGTCATATAACACACTGTCTTTGCCAGTTGCATGAAAGGCAATGATGTTAATAAAAATGCTGAGTCAACAGGCTAAACCAAGAATCCCAGGCAAACCAGAACGTTCACAGGCAAAATAGAATCTGAGGTTTCCCCAGCGTTGCCCAACTATAATCCAACCTTCAGGTTCTTATTCCAAAAAACCACTTACATATGAAAACATGCCCTTACATAATTAATGGGTTGGGGGGAAAAAACTTGTCCATAAATTGTAGTTTTAAGAAAATTTATATCCAAAATTGAGTGGTTACTTCTGAGTGTTAAGATTTGGTATAAAATATTTTTGGCTTCTCTGTGTTTTTCTTTCCTTTGTCCACTTCCACAGTAAATATGAACTGTTTGCTTTTAACTTTTTATTTTTAATTAAAATATCCATATATTTTTAGAGTTTTGCTAGTAAATCAACTATTTCATAGAACATTGCCAGAGAAATCCTGCTGTCCTTGATTTCTTGATAAGAAAATTGCAATGAAAAGATATGAAATGACTTGTCCCTACAAAACAAGTTGTTTATCATCAGAAGGGAGAGTACGAAAATAAGAAATAATATTTTCACAACATATATTCTGATTCTTAATATCTGGAATTATTTATTTCTGATTAGATGCTGTATTACCTAAAATCTATAAATGCAAAGATTCCAAGAAGTGTGATACCTCAAGGAATATTTATCTGCTGGTGAGACTTCCCAGAATTCACCAATTGTATTGATAAACGTTTTATCTCCTCGGGACATAATTTGTACCTGTGTTTCAGTACAGCAAAGCATAGTGTGCAGTGTTACATATTCCTATAAAAGTCTACATGGAGTCGGGCGTGGTGGCGCACCCTTATAATCCCGGTCCTTAGGAGGCTGAGACAGGAGGATCACAGGTTCGAGGACAGCCTCAGCAAGTAGTGAGACTCTCATAAACCTAGCGAGACCTTGTTTCAAAATAAAAATAAAATCGGGCTGGGGGTGTAGCTCGGGGGTAGAATGCCTCTGGGTTCAATTCCCGGTACCACCCACACACAAAAAAAGTCTGTGTGTATTTTATCATTGTTTGGAATTGACTCATACGAGAATATTTCTAAAACAAGGCCATTTAGCCAGTTAGGTCATCTTTGATATTTAATTAATTTCATTTTGATAAAACCCGTAATATCTTGAAAGTTTACTAGATTATTTTTTTCTTTTAAAAGCAATGTAAAAGATTTAGCTCAGTATCTCTGTGTCTTTAGCTAACTAACTGCCATCAGCAACATGCGGGACAGGAAAAAATCAGGAATTCCAAAATTGGGCATTTCCAGAAAGGACGTTGGTGTTGGATAAGACATAAAATGTACAGGAAGTCACAGCCACATCGGTCTTGTATTGCAGATAGTGTGAGATGTGCACTGTGCATTCAGTATTTCTCTTCAGATGGAACACTTGGTTCATTTTGTAGTATAAAGGAATTGAACCTGTACTACAGTCTTTTGCTCTGAATAAGAAAAATGAAGAGCCAGGCATGGTGGCGCACACCTGTGATCCCAGTACTTGGGAGGCTGAGACAGGAGGATCGCCAATTCAAGGCCAGCCTCAGCAATGTAATAAGACTCTCAGAAACCTAGTAAGACCCTGTTTCAAAACAAAAAATAAATAAAAAGGGCTGGGGTATAGCTTAGAGGTAGAATGCCCCTGGGTTTAATCCCCAGTACCAAAATAATAATAATAATGATGGCGGTGGGTAAAGGAAAAGTAAAACACCCTGACCAAGTGTCAACATAGTTATCAGACTGGCTGATCTAATATCATGAGTCAGGATTATCTCCTAACCCCAGAGTACCTTTTCCTTGACACTACCACATACTACATATTTTAGCCCATTCTCACCAGTGTCTCCGTTGTAATTGTGTTTTTTCCAAAGGCCTCGGTTGCATCTGAAATAATCAACTCTGTGTCCTCGATGTCTTTATGACGACGCAGGACGCCTCACCCTTCAGAACAAGGCCTTCCTGATATAACTGTGGCTGTCCTTTTATCTGACTTGCCGGACCAGTTCGTGTTCCATGTTTACTTCACTGGTCATTCTTCCTGTTTTTGTTCTCCCGCTGTACTTAATCCTGCACACTTGGCTTTTTTCTCCGTAGAACATCTTCCTTAAAAAACTCCTTCGTCCACATGGCTTCAGCTGTGCCGCTCCCCAGCTGTGCCTCGCACTACCGTCTCTAGCCTTGCCTTCTCTCCTCACCTCCAGGCTGGTGCTTAAAGTCTCTTACATAGTCTCACTTCAAACATGTGTGTAATTTAATTTAGCTTCCACAACAAAGTCATCTCTTCTTTCTGTTGGCACTGGGCCATCCAGTTCTCAGCTTTCGTCATCGTCATCATGACTCTCTGCGTGGGTGACACCCATCACAGTCCAGACAAGTGAGCTTTCTCCATAGAATGACTCAGTGGCAAAGCTGAGCACTCTTCTTTAAAGCCTTGTCTTCAAAAATGCAATATAAAGGATGCCGATGAAAACCATGTTTTAAAGTATTTATGAGATGATTTAAATAATGACTGTACAATTTGGTATTTTTATAAAATTATTTTTCTCATTCGAAGCTCATTCCAATTCAGTTATTTTCTCATTTTTCGAGTTGAAATCTTTTTAAAAATTATTCCCATATTCCAAATCTCTTCTATGTTCTTTTCCTCTTTTTTTTCTTTTTTTGTACAGGGGATTGAACCCAGGGGCATTCTACCTCTGACCTATACCCCCAGTACTTTATTTTCTATTTTGAAATAAGATCTCCCTAAGTTGCTGAGGGCCTCGTTAAATTGCTGAGGCTAACCTTGAAGCTGGGATCCTCCTTTCTCAGCCTCCCAAGAACTAGGATTACAGGCATATGCCACCATGCCAAGCTTCTATATTTTTTAGTCCTGTTTCACTACTCTTAGACCACCTGCAATCCTGTCTACCCCTTAATCCTACCATCCAACTTGATTTGTACTTCAGAAATTTTTCTAATGTAGAAATTCTCAAAGTAGGAGATTCATGGGGTCAAAAGTTGGCCTTCTTGTTACTTTAAGAAAACTTAATTTCACTTCCTTCTATCGTGGGGGTGGGGGGGCGAGTCTGGCACCTGATAAGTAGTGTCATGTCTGATCCATGCTCCATGTTTTGAAGCCTCACAGAAATGTGAAGAACATCGTGTCTCAAGTCTCAGAGACAAAGCACTGAGAAATAAGGCTGGAAAGGCAAAACTAAACCCGGGAACTGTGTCATCTGGCAATGAGATTACTGAAACATGACCAAATAATTATCTTCTGATTCATGAATATTTATCACAATGAGAACTCTGACCAACTGTATCTCATGCCCATAAGTGACACACACAGAAAATGTCTTAAATTGCACATAGAAACCTTAGTTGTATAAAAGGAAGAATATGTTATCTGTACACTGCGTATATATGAAAAAAACCAGCCAGGCGTGGTGGCACACGCTTGTAATCCCAGTACTTGGGAGGCTGAGACAGGAGGATCTGGGTTCGTGGCCAGCCTCAGCTACTTAGTGAGGCCCCCTGCAACTTAGTGAGACCCTGTTTCAAAATAAAGAATTAAAAAATAAGGTTGGGGGTGTAGCTCGGAGGTAGAATGCCTCTGGGTTCAATTCGCAGTACCGCAAAAAAAATATATATATGTATATGAAAAAACCTAAGAATTATGAAATGTGGAATAGACATCTATCTAAACCTAAAGAGTAAAGGACTGCTGCTACCTGGAGACTTATCCACCAACATGACTGAGGCCAGCAGACTTCATTCTTTTTGGATTCTGCTAGTTCTGAATAGATCATGTTCCTTAAATTAGTGAAGATTATACAAGAACTTGACATAATCGGTGGTGAATATGAGATAATTATTTATCCCATCTAAATATTTTTAAAGTATTTGAGTAATAATTGCCCCCACTGGTTTCTGAGTATTTCAAGTGTGCTTACTAACCAACAGCTGTCAAGATGAGCTCGCTGGCTTCCTGAATATTGTTTCTCTGTATATTTAGTGCACAGGTAGGAGTGTGCATTCTTCTTATAAATAGGACTATTAACAAAAGCAACTTTAAATATAAAACATAAGAACAGTTTAAAAGATGAAGCAAGATGAAATTTCTACTTCTCTAATACCTAAAAAAAAAAAAAAAATCAAGTGCAGAAACCCGTATTTGTCTTTTCAACTCTGTCACTGGACTGGAATCCATTGTCTTTACTGCTAAGTCACTGGAGTTGCAAAATGCCCGCAGCTCAGCAGCCTTAGAGCAGTTGGAAGCCAGAAACAAGGGAGCACAGAGACTTCCCAGGGCTGTCTGCCAAGGAGATGGCCAGAGCAGAAAGCCCTTTAAGGAGAAGTAGCCACAAGAAGGAGCAGCAACAGTGTGCAGCCCCGCCCCAGGAGGAGAGCCAGACAGCCAGGAAGTCACCTGAGGGCTCCGCACAAAGCAGCCCCACCTCCACCGAGACACTAAGCCAGAGGAACAGAGACCCAGCCAGAAGGGATGCTTGGCTCTCCCATGTAACATAAAGAAAGACTGAGCTGAAACAAAAGTGGTGTTGAACAACTCCTGAATCACCTAGCTATACTTAATGAAAGAATTAGAGGACTAAGACCAGCAGATGCCTCAGACCATGTCTGTCCCCACCCCTTCCTACTCTCTCCCACTGATGAAACTTTAAAGCCAGAGTCTCTTATTTAGCAAATACTTCTTAAGCTCCCCCTTCATGCCAGAGACCATAGGACTAATGAAAATATGCAACAGTGAACCAACTGGTTTCAGTGGATTTCACCCAAACGGCAGAGTTAAAAAGACAAATATGGGTTTCCGCACGTCTTCTTCTTTTTTTTTTTTTTTTTTTGGGAAGGTATCAGAGAAGTAGGAATTTCATCTTTTTCATGATCTCTTACTTTCTAGGAGTTTTCTGTGTTCTAGAAGACATTCTTTCTCTCTTTTTTTTAATCCAACACTTATAATTTTTGAGCTGCAGAAAGCCTAGTTCTAGTAGAGATGCCATTCTTCTGAGCGCCTTATCCTACATTGTCTCTGAAGAAAGTGACACTTCAGGGTTTTACATCTATTTGGAAAAGTCATCGGAAGCCTGAGGTGTCCCTCAACCAGAAGCTATTAAACCTTAGAGAACTTGTAGAAAGATCTCAGAAGAGAGTAAAACCCAGCTGAATCACCTTCCTGTTTTCTCCACGTCTCCCCTGCCTCCACGTCTTGTTAAGTTTGTGAAATGGTAATATGAAGCTGATAGAAATTATTGAGATAGCAGCCCAAATCTTCTGAACTTATTTTGCTCCTTAATGATGTTGAGCATTTGCAATCCTTTGGACTGTTACAATTTTGCTTGTGCCTTGCTGAATGTTTACTAATAAATTCAAATTCCTGGATCAAAAAATAAATAAATATATACAGAATTGCCTGGTGTGGTGGCACGGGCCTGTAATCCCAGCTACTCAGGAGGATAAGGCAGAAGAATCACAAGTTTGAAACTAGCCAGAGCAACTTCATGAGACTCTATCTCAAAATAAAAAGTAAAAAAAGGGCTGTGGTAGAGTACTTCCCTAGCATATGCAAGGTCATGGGTTCAATCCCCAGAACACAGAGAGAGAGAGGGAGAGGGAAGGAGGGAGGGGAAGGGAGGGACAGGAAGGGAGGAAAAGGAAGGAAGGGAGGGAGGGAGAGAGGGAAAGGGAGAGGGAGGGAGGGAGGGAAGGAGGAAGGGAGGGAGGGGTCATGGTGGGTATGATCAATCCAAATATAACCTAACTAACTAAAGACTGGTTTTTGTGTGTGTGTGTGTGGTGCTGGGGATTGAACCCAGGGGTGTTCTACCTCTGAGCCCTTTTTATTTTATAATTTGGAAACAGGGTTTCACTAAATTGCAGAGGGCCTCACTAAATTGCTGAGACTGGCTTCAAACCTTTGATCCTCCTAATTCAGCCTCCCAATTTCTGGGATTACAAGCGTGTGCCACCATGCCTGGCTAACTAGAGACTTTTGAAAGTGTTTTTCATGGTTGTAGTAGGAGGACCAGCAAATAAAACAGCAATGCACAGAAAGAATTCTTTTCTCTGTAAGTCTTCACTCAGTAAAAGATAGGAAGTACCGAGGGATATACATATTTAAAACACTATATATATAAAACAGTTAACCTGTTATTTAGTAGGATATTGTTGTATTTGTGAGCAACTTGAGAGCAGGAGCCAATCATTTTATCCCTGCCTTTCAGTGCCTGGCAATGCACATATTGGGTAATCAGCACTATTAGACAATAAGTGAGATTCTAGATTGTCTCGTAAAATTCCTTTTCAAGCCAGGCATGGTGGTGCATGCCTATAATGCCATTACTTAGGAGGCTGAGACAGGAGGATTGCAGGGTTGAGGACAGCATGTGGTAGCTTAGCAAGACCCTGTTTCAAAAATAAAATAAGTAAAACAGAGCTAGGGGTGTAACTCAGAGGTTACAACCCTGGGTTCAATCCCCACTACCCCCACCCCATGCATACACACAAAATTCCTTTACAGATCAACACACAGAAGAAAGCCTGAGATTTAACATGTAGTATTTGGAATGGGAACTTGTTTTTAGTCTGAGGTCAGAAACCTCCACAGCTGAGTACTTTGGATAATGAAGGTTCTTTTTCTATATTTGCCCAGTCTGGACTAGACACAGGCAAATGTCATACAATCTGCATTTAAACTTTCTTTTCTTTCCATTTTAATGGTGTTTGTGTTTCCTAGGGCACATCTAAAAGTTTCAAAATATTTACTGTATATTTCTATGATTTTAAGAAAATAAAAACATAGTTTTCACATGCAAGTTATTTTCAGCAAGCAGTTCCTGTCCTGGAGCACAAAAGGCCAGATATAAAAACAAACAAGGAAGAATGTGCAGTTTTAACAAACGGGTCCTTAGAGATGAATTTTAAAGCATGGCTTTTGTTTCCTGATCTAGCGTTTATCCTATCACTTCACAACACTTAGAGAAATCCTGAAATAAATGAGTAACATTTGCACAATTTTTAAGGCTGACAGTTTAATTTTTTTCCCTGTTTTGTCTATTGCTGTGGCCAATGTAATTAGGTCATAGCCATGTGAAAAGTTAGTTGTACAAGAAAAATTTTGGATGCATATGAGTGTTTTCAGGAAGATTTGGTTCTGCTAATGTTCACAAGATCATTTGCACATGAAACTAATTCACTCACCCAACATAATTTAGAATATTAATGTTGATTCCAAAAGAAAGCTAACAGCCCTAATACAAAGGGAAATAAATGTTTCTGTTTACTTTTAGATGGTGATTAGAGAAATTGCATTTTAAAATATTTTAACATATACACCACTGATTTTAAAACATATTTTTAAATTATACAGACTAGATGCCAACCCAAGAAGGGATCATTCCAACAGAAAGTGGAGAAAGGCTTAAATTATCCCAGTATTTCAGAAATGGCAGCAGAGACCAAATGCTAGCATGCATACCTTGTGGACTGCCCTCTAATTTCATTTTACATAAAAGTTGTTTGTAATTCTTAGGCCCTGGGTACTTTTTTAAAGACTTTTTGCTATTTAGACCTGTAGATAAAAGCTTCAAGCTCATGGGACTGAGGATGTAGCTCAGTGGTAGAATGCATGCTTAGCATATGCAAGTCCCTGGATTCAGTCCCCAGTATCACCACACACACACACACACACACACACACACACACGTTTCAGGCTTACAGATGTATTATTGATTCTACACTCCTAGAAATGTTAGGAACCATGGGAGAGTACAGGTTTCACAAGATAAAGATACTCATGTTTTCTCAAAAATCTTGATGTTAACTCATTTTATTCTTTAATTAGCTGGGTATCTTGATTTCATTTTTGTGGATTAATATATGAATTTTGCATTTAAAACTTAAAAACACCAAAATGAATAGATATGAAAGTCACAATTTAACATATTTATTGACTGAGCATACAGGTCAAAATTACTAAGTTTTCTAGAAAAGCCATTGCAAGTGTACAGTAGAGCCCTTGTAGGAATCATGAAGGAGCACTAGTATATGGAATGTCTAGAACTCAAATGCAAAATACGAGTTGCTATCTGTGATGGAAGCAGGGTTATTGTCAAGGGTCTGACTAGGTTGCAAAATAATTTAAAGGGCCAGCAGCTCTTGAAGGCTACACAAGATAGCTTTATTGTTCTTAAGTAACATGTACTGGGAAGTGTGGCATGCTAAATATTAAGCAACCCAAGGAATTCCTGAGTCCCTACCCAGTGATTTTATTTCCAAATAAGATAAGTAGGTGAGATACACAAAAGAAATCAGGAGTCTTGGTCAGTGCCACTCTTCCAAATATCTACAACATAAATGGAACATTTAGTATCACACTTCAACCACTTGCTAAGGAAAAAAATAAGAATAAGTGAGATAGATGGGAAAAATAGCAGTTTTTTTAAGAAGGCAAGAGGTTTGCTTTCTAAAACAAAATATACACAGCCAATCAGATAAACTTCTGCAATTCTGCTTTTATATATTAGTAGGGCTAAATTCATAATTACTTACGTTTTGCCAAGAAAAAAATAATTTGTTAGTGAGAGGTCATTTTTCCTCAGTGACATTGATGATTGTTTTGTGACGTTTGAGTCTACAGTGGCCTCTTGTAAGACTGCTAGCATGTTCTGTGACACTCAGCTTTGGGTAGAATTTGGAGACGACTTGCGGCAAGTCAGTTCTGTGTGCAACATGTTCGTTCTTCAGTTGTGCTAGCGGGATTTCCTTTGACATGCTAATGATTTTTTGTTTGTTTGTTTTGCAGGGTCTTTATGTCTTTGTGGTCTATTTCATTTTGCACAACCAAATGTGTTGCCCTATGAAGGCCAGCTACACAGTGGAAATGAATGGCCACCCAGGACCCAGCACGGCCTTCTTCACGCCTGGCAGTGGAATGCCCCCTGCTGGAGGGGAAATCAGCAAGTCCACCCAGAATCTCATCAGTGCCATGGAAGAGGTACGCCCCACCCCCCTGACCACCTCTCCATCTCCTAAAGAGTACAGGATAAGTGATGCTAGGTGGCTTTTAAATCCTTTGCCTACTGACATCCTCTGCTATGGTCCCTGCTTTACATAATGTTGTATTAAACCTGCTATCTAATCCTTTCTATTCCCTACCCAGGGAGCTATCCTGACCAGAAGTACATATTGGAAAATTAAACAGAGCAAAATTTGACATTTCCTTCTTCAAAATCTTTATAATTTGACATGGAAGTGACTGAGTCTGCCTTAAAAAAATGGTTTGTAATAAGTCAGGCATGGTGGCTCACACCTGTAATCCCAGTATTTGGGAGGCTGAGACAGGAAGATCGCAGGTTCAAAGCCAGTGTCAGCAACTTAGTGAGACTCTCAGCAACCTAGTGAGACCCTGTTTCAAAAAACAAAAAAAGGATTGGGGGTATAGCTTGGAGGTAGAATGGCCCTGGGTTCAATCCCCAGTACCACACACACACAAAAAAAAAAATCTTTAAAAATACTATTTCTCCTAAAATCATAGTTCTCTTTCTCTACACATCCCAATTCACTACTGCAATTGCAAGGAACCCTCAGTGAAAAGAAAATAAGCTGAAACTCCTTTCCAGCTAAATGCCAGAACAACAGCTCCGAAGAGCGCTTCTGTGGCGCCACTGGAAAATCTAGCCAGGGTTTCCTCTGCAGAGTCTCCCTCCTGCTGCTCTCTGCATTCTGTCCACATCAGTTTGATCTCCTATGTCTGATCACATTGCCATCCACCTGTCAGGGATGTTGCCTGTAGCACAGGGTCCACCGCTTAGATTTTGAAGCACACCTGAACACATCTGGTGGGGAGGAGATAGTAACGCACATCCCTGACGATTTCTGCAGGGCCCATGATATGCTTGGCTCTCATTCCTTATGTAGCATGTGTTGCCCTGTGTATTAAGGAGCCAAGGGAAATGGTATTTATGTTTGCATCCTGAAAAACAGCAGGAAATCAATGTACATCTGTCTGAAAAGGAAGCCATTTATTGATAGGTAGATAGATACTACCTGCTCAGAGAGATTATTGTCCTCTCTGGCAATGTAGAAAGTAATTTTATTTGTGTCAGATTAAAATTAATGTAAATGATCACAAATCAAGTACTATATATATTTTTAGTTTGAAGAGAGAATGTGTATGTGGGGGGATACTGGAAATTGAACCCAGGGACATTTTACCTCTGAGCTACACCCCCAGCCCTATTTTATTTGGAAACAGGGTATCACTAAGTTGCTGAAGACCTCACCAAGTTCTGAGGTTGACCTCGAACCTGCAATCCTCTTGTCTCAGCCTCCCAGGTACTGGGATTACAGGCATGCACCATCGTGCCCAACTAAGAGAGAAAGTTTAATATAAAGAATTATTAACTAGCAATAGGGAAACCGTAAAAAGGTGGTTTCCAGGAGCTGGGGGGTGGGAGAAATGGGAGATTTTGGTCAAAGGGTACAAATTTTAGTTATGAGTAAGTACACGTATAGTATTTAAAATTTGAGATGTGTCTTTAAATATTTGAAAATTGAGTTCCATTTCTATATCACAAAAGTTCTTGAAACTGAATTGCTTTCATCACAGCTGCTACCAATAGAAAGGGATATTTTTATAATCAACAATTTGGAAATTAGCTGAGTGTGATGGTACATGCCTGTAATCCCAGTATGTGGGAGGCTGAGACAAGAGGATCACAGGTTCGAAGCCAGCCTCAGCAACTTAGTGAGACCCTGTTTCCAAATAAAAAATAAAATAGGGCTGGGGGTATGGCTTGGAGGCTGAATGCCCCTGGGTTCAATGCCCAGTACCACCAAAAAAAATTTTTAGAAATGAACCTTTAAAGAACATTCTTTTGGTCTAAATATGAACTGTCCAATACAATAACCATTAGCTACATGAGAGTATTGAAATTTTAACTAAAAAAATGGGGGGGCAATACTAGGGATGGAACCCAGGGGCATTCTACCTCTGAGCTATGACCCAAACCTTATTTTACTTTTTATTTGGAAACAGGGTCTCACAAAGTTGCTGAGGGTCTATCTAGCTAGATTGCTGAGACTGGCCTCAAACCTGTGATCCTCCCATCTCAGCCTTCCAAGTACTGGGTTTACAGGTATACACCACCACGCCCAGCTTTAACTAAAACTTAGAGCATAAAAGATTCAGTTTACCATTCACCCTGACCACATTTTTTATACTTTTATTGGTGCATTATAGTCTCACACCCTGACCACATTTTAAATACTCAACAATGACATGTGCCTGGTAGCTGCAGGTATTGGAGAATGTAAACATAAATTGAGTCATGACGGAAAGTTCTATTGGGTAGTACTGGTCTAGATGTTCAACTTTGTAATGAAATTTTATAAGGTTTCATCTTCTCCTCTCAAATTTATTTCTGAAGTCCTCGGGTCACTTTTTGCAGTATGAAGTGTCCCTGCAGTCTCTCGGGAAACCTTGTAATGGTCAGCAGCAGCTGTGACTGTCCAATTCCTGGTCTGGAGCCACGGCTGTAGTGTTCACTTGGGCGTTGCGCAATGGCATAGTTGAAAGTGTGCTCTGCATTCCACGGAGGCTTGGAATTGGCCTGGATCCAGCTGTCAAAGAGAGACTGTCTACATTCTAAAAAGTCTCGCAGAGGAGGAAAAGTCCCGGAAAGGAAGGATTAAGGAGTCCTTTGCCAGTAACCTAGAGGAACACGAATACATATGAACATTTCAGTAGAACTCATCTTTTTAATCATTTAATCAAAATTGAGGAGGGGCTTGGAAAGACCTTTCTTGTTCAATTTAGTATGTTTAAAATGTGGTGTTTTATTTTTATTTATGAGTCTCTTTGTTTATTTATTTATTTATTTATTTAGGTTCTGAGAAGTAAACCCAGGGGCTTTCTACTACTAAGCTATACCCCTAGCCCTTTTTTATATTTTTTAAATTTGAAACAGGGTCTCAATAAGTTACCACACACTGGCCCTGAATCTGAGATCCTCCTGCCTCAGCTTCCCAAGCACTGGGATTACGTGCATGCACCACTATACCCGGCTCAGTTCTTATATTTAACAGAGTTTTTCTTTTCACCCATTTTACAAAAAAATAAAGTGTACCCAGTGAATTTTTAAAAATTGTTTCCACACATGACACAATAGAAATATACATGTAATTTTAATACAGAAATTGTTTAAAATCACTAGATTAGATTAGATTCCTTTATTTCCTAAGGAATAAAGATGAAATTTAAGGTCTTAATTTAAAAACAATTAAATAGCCCTTTCACTGGCTCTTTGTGATGAGATATAGAAATGAATTATTAACATGGATCTCAAAGTAAGTGTGTATGCATTCATATTATGGTTTCCTTTTCCCCCTCCTGCAACCCTAAAAGGTGCCACCTGACTGGGAGAGAGCATCCTTCCAACAAGCCAGTCAGCCCAGCCCTGATTTAAAGTCAAGTCCGCAAAATGGCGCTACGTTCCCTTCTCCTGCAGGATATGGCCAGGGGTCACTGATAGCCGATGAGGAGTCCCAGGAGTTCGATGACTTGATATTTGCATTAAAAACTGGTATGTATGAGCTCACAAACTGCATGAGAAGTCAACAATTTTGCTGTGATACGATTTATATTTTCTTCTTGTGATTTTTCAAAAGTACCAGCAGTCACCCTTAGCACATCCTGATTCTCATGACCCATCTCTAATCCCAGACAAGCACTAGGATATTTTGTTCTTGGCACCAAATATAACACAACCTAAAAATAATTTACAATTCTCTTTGAAGAAAGAAAACAGCATACTCTAAACGTACACATCTTTGTCCTGGAATCTTGCTAGAACACCAAGACATTATTAAGTCAAGTTCAGTATAAGATAGTTGGTAGAGATCTTACAGAGAGAGTTTTGCCTCTGACCTGCCCAAGAGACTCTCTTATGGAGTATTTTACAAGCAGAAACTTCCAAAGGCAACATAATGAGCATTGTAAAGTTCTATAGTTTACAAAGTGCCATGTGAATACCGTATTTCATCAACTCTTTCTATATGTATATGTTCAATTCCACTCAACATGTGACCCCAATGAGTAGCTCTTAAAGAGAAAAGGAATACAGTCTGAAGACCCCAATTCAGCTGCAGATTGCTGCTGGAAATACACTAAGTTACATAAAGGACCATGGGAAATCCAGATGCTCCTGGGGAAAATAGTTAATATCATTCTTTCTAGTGTCTAGCAATCTACATTTATAGTATAGGTATGACAGATACTTTGTCAAAAATTATATTTTTAATATTAAAAGGTAATAATAAACACAATTTCAGGTGTCTTCAAATCCTATATGCAGGCATTCTACCTCCGAGTTACACCCCAGACCTTTTTATTTTTTGTTCTGAAACGGTCTTGCTAGATTGCTAAGAGTCTCACTACTTGGTAAGGCTGTCCTCGAACCTGCAATCCTCCTGCCTCAGCCTCCCAAGTACTGGGATTACAGGTGTGTGCCACCATGCCTGGCTTATATGCAGTTTTAAACATTTTTTTCCTCAGAAAAAAGTTGAATTGTCAACTGTTATAAAAATGCCAGTGAACTTTTATTGTACAACTTTTTTTTGTTGGAGCTGGGGATTGAACCCAGGGCCTCCTGCATGCTAGGCAAGCATTCTACCCCGAGCTACACTCACCACCAGTGAACATTTAATTTCTAGATATACAAAAAGCAAGAAGATAGGTCCATGCTCAGATGAACTTACTGAACTATTTATTCAAAAGTGCATTTTATCATATTATAGTCTGATTGCTTGGCTCCAAAGTATGTTACTTTGCTGAAACGTTTTTATCATTGTAAAATAAAAATTTTACATTATATGTTAAGACTTACTCCAAACTTCCTAGGAATAACATCGCATTTTCATATCTCACGTTTTTCAATCTGCCCATGTTCACATAATTAACAAATGGCAAGGCCACAGAACAAATCAAGGCTCTTGGCTCCTGCTCTGTCCTCTCAGCCAGAATGTCAGAGTGCTTCTCCAGGCCTGTGAGAATGGCAGATCCCACTGAAAGAAATGAGCCCAACCCTCCGTTCACAATAGTGTTCCATGTAGATGACCCTGTGGTAGAAACTGTTGAAGGATGAATGAATGAAACTTGGAAATTGGTAGGAGGAACAGACATTCTCACAAACACGAGATAAGGAAGAATAAAATAAGTGGTGGAGAGAGTTGTACATTATTGAGATCAAGGGGGAAAAACTATCTCGCTTGATTCTTGGGGAATACGTAGGTTCTAAACAGGTATGGAACGGAGGAAGGGCATTACAAACTGAGGGAACAGAATGAGCCAAAGCTGGGAGGTTTAACAGTGTGCAGCCTGTTTGGGGAGAAGCAGCACTACTGAGAGGAGGGAGACAGGAGGTGGGCGCGGGAGAAGTCCAGACAGGGAGTTCCCCTGCACTGTCAGGAACCCGCCAGAGCCCCGCAGTTGGGCGTTGGCAGACTCCTTCTTGAGCTACTTGCAGTCACTCCTGAAGTACCTTGACCAAGTGTATTTGTGTAATGGCAGAAGTCACATTTTAGCAGCTCTGCCGATCCTAACAAAACCTACTTCACTTAATTCACCCTGGTGTTTTCTGGAGCATACCGAGTGGTGGGTTCATCTGGGGAAAGCAGATCACTTGCTGATACTTTGCGTGATCCTGAAATGCTCTTCTACTGTCATGGTGAGGAGTGAGACTTCACACAACAGTGAGCCCTGGAGGTTGTGGAGGAGAAGCGTGACATGTTCCCATTGGCTTCTGAGGCAAAATAACTTTGATGTTGGTAATGAAGAGTATATCTAGAAGCAACATCAGAGAGGCTGGGAGGTTATTACCATGGTCCAAGGGAACGAGTTCAAGGCCTCAAATGTGGGGAGTGGAAACAGAAATGAGAAGAACGTGGGAGGACGCTGAGGAAGAACTGAGAGGGCAGGCGGCAGAGCTCCTGCGGCTGCTCTGGAACCCTCAGGAGTAATAGACATGCGTTCCTTTTGTTTTGTTTTGATTTTCTCATTTCAATGAATTTGTTTTTATTCAATGTACATTTATCACCTGCCTATTATATGAAGGATGTTATACAGTAGTAAACAAAGAGAAAGAATCCTAGACCTCAATAAAAGCAGAAAAAGCATTTGATAAAATCTCCCACCAATTCTTAGGAAAATGATTAGAACAGAACTCTATTAATAAGTTAAAGGTGGCCAGGCATGGTGGCGCATACCTGTAATCCCAGTACTTGGGAGGCTGAGACAGGAGGATTGCAGGTTTGAAGCCAGCCTCAGCAATTTAGCAAGGCTCTTAGCAATGTAGTGAGACCCTGTTTCCAAATAAAAAGTAAAATAGGGCTGGAGGTATAGCTCAGAGGTAGAATGCCCCTGGGTTGAATCCCCAGCACCACACAAAACCACCCTAGGTATCTTTCCAAAGGGGCCAAAATCAGAGAACTACAGTTATATATGCATACCCATGTTTATAGCAGCACAATTCACAGTGGCCAACTTATGGAACCAACCTAGGTGTCCATCAACAGATGAATGGATTACAAAATTATGGGAAATACACACAGTGGAATTCTACTCAGCAATAAAAAAGAACAAAATTATGTCATTTGCAAGAAAATGGAAGGACCTGGAGAGCATTAAGTGAGATTAGCCATTCACAAAAAGAGAAGGGACATATGTTTTCTCTAATATGCGCAAGCTAGGGAGTTTAGGGATACCAGAGGGACTCCAGATAATGGTGGAGAAACCTCAGTGGAGCCACGGAGGTGGACTAAGGGAAGGAGAGGAGGAAGACTGTGGTTCATCGATGGAAATTCTACCATCAACTATGTGTACATATGTGAATATACCAACATCAACCTCAGTACTCTGCATTGGGAAGGGGGAAAATGGGGAGGCGGGTGGGCACCAAAAGCTGAGTGCATGTATGCCACTGTCAACATGATTTACATTATGATGTGAGACTATAATGCACCAATAAAAACACATAAAAAAGTTAAAGGTATTCACCAAAAACAGAACAGACTTCATTCTTAATGCTGAAACATGTAAAGTTTTCTCATTGATTCCAATTTTCTAAAAAAGTCTATATTAGAGGTCTTAGACACTAAACTAACGTGCATATAAAGATTCTTCCTTAAAATGAAATAATTAAATGTACTTTTTTAGTTTTAATTTTTTATGCTTTTATTGGTGCATTGTAATTATACATCATAGTGGGATTCAAAGTGATACATAAATACATGCACACATCACTTGGTGTTTTTCCCTCCGTATCCCATCCCACTTCCCCTTCCTCCCTCCCTGCACATGTTATTGAGATTGGTAATGATACCTTCATGTATGGAGCCTTGGTTTGTTGATTTGTTTGCAAGGGGAAACCAATGAGTTCAGATGTAGACATTAGGCCTAGTAGCTCCCGAATATTCAGGATTGGACCTTAGGTGAGAAGGGACCTGGGTGGAAGACGACATTTGAAATGCATCAGCTCAGAAATTATATTTGTAGCTATGGAGATGAACAAGTGAGATCTGAGAGAGTAAGGGAGAGAGAAGAAAGGAAAAGAGGTGAGGAGGGGAGGGGACCAGAAGGGAAGAGAAACAAGAACAACATTCTAGATAATAACTACATTAAAAAGTGAATACAAAGCTGGGAGTGGTGGCACACACCTGTAATCCCAGACTTGAAAGGCTGAGATAGGAGGATCACAGGTTTGAGGACAGCCTCAGCAATTTAGCAAGACTCTCAGTAACCTAGCAAGACCCTGTTTCAAAACAAAAAAATTTTTAAAAGGCTGGAGGTGTAGCTCAGAGATAGAATTTCCCTGGGTTCAATCCCCAGTAACACACACACACACACACACACAGAGTGAATAGGAGAGGGACCCACAGAGAAACTCTAGCAAGGCGAGAAAGAAAACTAAAAAGAGAAGAGAGCTTTAGGAGACATGGAATGATCAGCTGCATAAAATACCCATTAGAGTCAGGACTGAAGGGGGCTTTCCGATTACAAATCGTGCACAGGGCAAACTGTCCCCCGGACTACACAGTGTTGTCGGTTGTTGATGGTCTGACACTGGCAACAAAACGGAATTCTTGGAGCATAATTAAATTAGATCCGCATGCTATATATATGTAATGAGTATTAAATGCACTTGGTTCAGGAATGTGTGGAATGACTTGCTTACTTATAGATTTAGGTTAGCATTCCTTAGAGTTCCCTGAACTCATTAGGAAATAAATACTTTAAGAGATCAAAATAACAATCTCTCACATTGGTTCCTTGTATTTTTAGAAAAGGCACTATAATAATCAAGCGCCGCCCCTCCCCAGACGTGTTCCATCATAGAATAGGGTCAAATGCAGGAGCGGTCCACATGCCATTCCATCTACAGCAGAATTTACAATTGACCTCTAGGCCAGATTCGGCCAAGCAAGGCGTTTCATCCGACCCATGTGACATCTTAGTGTTTTTTTTACCTAATATTAAAAATTCGGAGATACCCATAGAATCCAGAGTTGATAGCTACAGAGTGCTTGAAATCCAGCACAACACTGCTTGGCGAGAGCTGAGTAAGGCTAGCCCTTCAGACTGAGCGTGGTCTGCCCAGTGCCCCCGTCACTGGTTTATACGGGCCTCTGACGTGCATTTGAGCTTTAAACCTTGGGCCATCTCAGGACCATCTTCACTATGGCCCATTCCAAGCCAAGTACAGCAGACAGTGGGTCTTGCCAGTTGCTTTCATTTAAACCCCTAAAAATTTTGAAAAGGTCTCTGCCCCTTGCATGTATTTAAATGAATGTCTAATGATTTGCATTATAAATTTAAATAGAATCAAATAATATAAAATTCACTACATAATAAATTGTGGTGGTTTTAAAACAAAAATTTTACATTTTTTTTTTTTGGTACTAGGGTTTGAACTCAGGGGCATTCTCCTCTGAGCTATACCCTCAGCCCTTTTTACTTTCTGTTTTGAAACAGGGTCTTGCTAGGTTGCTGAGAGTCTCACTAAGTTGCTGAGGCTAGTCTTGAACCTGTGATCTTCCTGTCTCAGCCTCCCAAGTACTGGGATTATGGGCATGCGCCACCACACCTGGCTAGGCATTTCTTTTACAGTTGGGAATTTTACATCATCCTCCTTTCTCTGTAAACTTATATTTCCATTGTACTCTTTCCATAGAATTTTATACATCAGAAGAGTGCATATGGAAGTTAAAGATACAGGAATGTATTCCTTAAGCTATCTTCCCATCCTACCTTTACTCTTTGAAAAGGCCTCACATACCTTAAGTTAAAGGAATCTCAACTTGAAGCCTTCTGCTTCAAGTCAAGTGCCTTCTTTACTCAAAGCCACCAACCTAGAGCAATGGGCAGCATTAGCTCGAGGGCAGGGGGCAACCAGCTCCCAGATTTACCACTGGCTTCATGCAAAGCACTTAACCACATCTTCTCATCTCCCCTAACTGGGCTGGACTCCTATTTTCCCTTCCACCTCAAAATCCCTACATTGCAAAGATTTTCTTATTCTCATATAACAGTGTATACAGGATCCCTGAGAGTTTATTCTCCCTGTGCCCCAGGCTCTGTGGCAGGCCTCCCACTGTTCATCAGATCTGCAGCTGAACTTAGAGAATACTGGAAATTAAGACAAAAATGGGCCTTTGGTATTCAATAGCTATTCTTTTTTACCTTCTTTTTTCGCTTTAGGATCATTCATAGTAATGTATTCTATGAACATGAGGAGAAGGCAAAATGTTTTTCCATGGTTTTCTTATTTGAGTAGAATAATCTTATGGACCAAACCTCTGAGGTAAATAGCATGCATCCCTAATTGTGGCACTGCAGCACTGTGGTAGCATCATCAGGTAGGAAGAGGTTTCTTTGTCCTTCTTCAGTTACACCAGCTGTTCATCAGATGTGTCCTACGTACACCTCTTCCCCTAATTCCTGCACTAAAATATGTGACAGGGAGCATATAATAGTCAAGACAGAGGTGACTAAATCAGAAGTGAGCAAAGTAGGAAGCATGATCCTTCCAAGCACACATTCCACATAGAAGCAGGAAGAGTGCCCAGGTGACATGTTGAAATAAGAATTGGGCCTACCCCTAGGACAAAGCTATGTTCTGCAAAACCAGGACTCATCTCAGCAACTCTGGACATAAAATAGTACAAGGTTTTTCAGTCGATGCTCCAAATAGGACAGATGGTTGGATGGGTTGGTGGGTGGATGGATGAGTAATTTCCAGGAAGGGGGACTAAGGAGACCTTTCAATAGCCATTAATACCATTTCCTATGCCCTTTTAATCACTCCGAGAACTCATTATCTTTCAATCAGTACTTCAACATGTAAGTATTTTAGCATGTGCTCAAACTTCTCAACATTATAATGTGGGGTTCTCCCTGTTTTCCCCTAGTTGGTTCCATATTGGGCAACTGTTACTTAGCCCTTTAGTCCCCCCTGACCACATAAGGAGGCTGTGGGACTTGGCCTCAGTTACCTTCTCCTTATAGAATGGCCACTGTCTTACTAATTTGCTGAGGTTTTTCCAAATTGGACAGTCCCCCTGTCTCCTGGTAGAGAAGCATAGGCCCTTTGTCTTTCAAAGGCCTGAAGGCAAACTCAGATGTTTCCTCCAGGAGCCAGGCAGATGCCATGCAGTCAGAAGGGCTGGGAGAGAAGAGTGACAAATGGGAGGCGAATGTCATTGGGTTGATGATGATGATGATGATGGCTTTTTTTTTTGCATTGCAAAGAAACAGACTCAGTGTTGCCTAATATTCTGATTTTTGAAGAGAAATCAGGAATGTTATTTTTTAAATATTAAGTGTACTAATTTTTCAATTTTAGAAGCTTACTAAATTTTAAAAGCGCATTGTCATTGGAAATATTCTAGCTCTTAACTTGAGGGAAGAGCTCATGGGTACTTATTAAACATTTTGTTTCATGACATTATCTATAGGGGAGCCATAAAACTTATCCAAATCAGGGAAATTTGGGAAAGTAAAGGGAATATGATTAATAGTTTTGTCAGGTGTACAGACTTTTCAAATATCACATGCTCCAGCTTCTAGGTTTGGAGGAATGGTAAAAGAAATGCTTGTGAAATGGTGCAGAGAGGGACCTTGAAGGATCCACAGAAAGACACGCAGGCTGTAACTAAGTACACCCAGGACCAGTCAGCAAACCCAATCAGTTTCAGAGAAGGTTCTCCAATGGGCAAGTGTTAGAATACAGCTGTTTGGTAGAGTAGAGCCAGATTGTGGTGTCCCAGAAGCCAAAGCAGAAGGTACCAAACTTGATGCAGATGGTGGTAGGGACTGCTGTTTTTTCTGGAGAAGAAGAGGGCAGTAAAACACAGACTGCTCCAGAGGAACAGCAGGTGCTAAGATGGAAGAGGCATTTCCAAGAACTAGGAAGCAGAGCTTAGCTTATTAACACATTCAACAGATGTCTTTAAAAGACTTTTATTGGTGCGTTGTAATCATACATCATAGTGAGGTTCGAAGTAATATAGACTTACATGCACTCAGGACTTGGTGTGTTTCTCTTCAGATCCCACCCCTCCCTATACATGTTAGCAAGATTGGTAGTGATACCTTCATACATGGACATAGTATAATTTGAACTGATTCTTTCATCAGTTCTTTTCTCCCTCCCCACCTCCTTCCCTCATCCTCTTCTACTATTCTACTGGTCTCTCCTCAATTATCTGAAGTCCCTTTTGTTTCCTATTTTTCTCTCTAGCTCCCACAAATGAGAGAAAACATTCAACCCTTGACTTTCTGAGACTGGCTGATCTCAGCATAATCTCAATGAACATTTACTGAAACTATGCAGTGTGCTGGGCACTGAACTATGAGATATGAGACAGAGAAATAGGAAGGACCTAAGCCTGCAGGAGAGGCAGGGATTTTAAAAGGGAACCATCATGTTCCCACAAGTAGCAGAGGCAGTACTTGAGTTGAGATTTGTAGGAATTGTGGAGCTTCTTCAAAACAGGTTAACAGGGTGGAAAATGAGAAGCTCATCCCAGGCAAAGGTATCAAGAAAACAACGTGGCATGAAAAGAGAGTGACTTAGAAATACTCATGAGACAGCTGGGCTTGGTGGCACATGCTTGTAATCCCAGTACTTGGGAGGCTGAGACAGGAGAATCACAGGTTCTAGATCAGCCTCAACAACTTAGCAAGACCTTCAGCAACTTAGTAAGACCCTGTTTCAAAATAGGGCCGAGGGTACAACTCGGAGGTAGAATGCCCCCATATTCAATCCCCAGTACCACCAAAAAAGGGGAGAAGGGGACTAGAGAGCAAGCAGCGGTAAACTAGATACTGGTGGCTTCGAAGCAGAGCTCAAGACAAGGCCTCAGTGCGAGCCAGCAGGAAGAGATGCAAGAGAAAGCAGAAGAGCTCTGGAAAGGGCCAGCAGATCAGAAGGCAAAATGGCGAGTTATGTGACACAGAAGCAAAGGAAGGAAGTGGAGTTTCAAGAGCAGCCTTTAGCAGAGAGGGTGGGAAGGACGGAGGGCCAGGAGTGAGAGTGCTTGGCTAGAAGGAGCCTCAGTGGGCTCCTACTTCCTTCTCCAAATAGGTTAAGCTGAAGCTAATTCTCCATCTTCTCCGAGCTGCCAACTCTGCAGAATGGAGTTCCTCTATCGCAGTCACAGAGGGACGTCTCAGCCGAGGCAACTGGTATTTCACTTTCCTCTTGGTTTGCAGAGTCTGGAGCCAGGCAGAGGGGGAGGCGCTGAGATCTGTAACCTCTGGTGATTCACCCAAGCATGGCCTATGACCACATCCCTATTCTCTCTCTCTCTCTCTCTCTCTCTCTTACACACACACACACACACACACACACACACACACAGATTGAGAGAGAGAGCATACATGAGAGTTTATACTATCCTCGGCATTACAGAACAGGTGTTAGTCTAGCACAGTTTTCTAAATTATTCTGAATTTTGAAAAAATAAAAAAGCAGCGAATAGTGGAGCTTCCTCAAAAGAGAGATTTTGGGTTCTGTCTATAGTTAGCAGCAGCTACCTTCATGAGATTCCTGTTTCGGCACTGTGGTACATAATTATCTTGGGATCAGATGTGATCATTCAGAGCCAGTGTCTTTGGGGTGCTGATGGGACTCCAGGAGTTCCCAGGGCCTGCCTTTCTTCACAGATTACTGACCAACGCCAAGTGTCCACTGATGGAGCTGCTGGACTCAGTGGAAGCTGTAGGTTGAGGTTCTGTTTTCTGAGTGTGTGTGTGTGTGTGTGTGTGTGTGTGTGTGTGTGCGTGTGAGTGTGTGTGTGTGTTACTAGGGATTGAAGCCAGAGGCACTCTACCACTGAGCTACACCCCCAGCCCTTTTTTATTTTGAAATTGGGTATCACTAAGCTGCCCAGGCTGGCCTCAAGCCTGCGACCCTCCTGTCTCAGCCTCCCAACTACTGAGATCACAGGTGTGCACTACAGCACCCCGACTAGTTTTATGTTTTCTGTTTTTGTGCGTGTGGCACTGGGGATTAAACCCAGAGGCATTCTACCTTCGAGCTACATCCCCAGCCCGATTTTATTTCTTATTTGGAAACAGGGTCACGCTAGGTTGATTAGTCTTACTACTTGCTGAGGCTGGCCTCAAATTTGCAATCCTCCTGTCTCAGCCTCCCAAGTACTGGGATTACAGGCATGTGTGACCATGCCCGGCTTGGTTTTATGTTTTCTAACAACAAATCCTACCCCTCTGCTGAAAAAAATCTGATTTTAATAAGCTGATAATAGAAATGCTGTTCTTGGTAGTAGGTTACATATGATCACCAAGTGGAAGCAAAAAAAGAATAAAAGAACACAAATTTGTGTCTTTAGAAAATAATTTCTATTTCTAAATCTACGAAGATCAATTTCAAGTATAGTTCCATAATAGTAAGGCATTAATATCTATTTTAAACGTATAGTTAATTTTCTTACTGATACAGAAATAAACACGTTTCGGCTTAATGTAGCTCGATTCTTAAGAATTCATGACATTGACTGCGGTTCCAGAGTGTCATGGTGTGGGTTTTTGAGTCTCTCCCTTTTCCCTTGCAGGTGCTGGCCTCAGCGTCAGTGACAATGAATCTGGTCAAGGCAGCCAGGAGGGAGGCACCTTGACAGACTCACAGATCGTGGAGCTCAGGAGGATACCCATCGCTGACACCCACCTCTAGGGCCTCACGAACCGTTAGGAGGACGGTGCTTTCCTATTTGTCTTGATTTTTATACTAAAACTCTATTCAGCTGTGTAATAGGAATCCGTGAGTTGTACTGACTAACACACAAGTTATTGTGATATTTGGAATATAAATTACTTTTATTCATGCAACCTGGAAATTCACTGGTATCATGAAAAACAGGATCTATTTACATCAATTAATAGGATATACTTATCCCAAGAATATTAGATTTTTAAACATCCTACTTGGCTAACATTGTTTAATGAAAGTAATAATCAATAAAAATAATAGAATTCATTTGGTATCATCCAGGCTCATTATTTATTTGTGTGTGTGTGTGTGTGTGTGTGTGTGTGTGTGTGTGTGTTTGTGTGTGTTACTGGGGATCAAACCCCCGGACATTCTACCTCTGAACTACACCTCTAGCCCTGTTTTATTTTTTATTTTGAAACAGAGTCTTGTTAAGTTGCTGAAGCTGGCCTCTAAACTGCTATCCTCCTGTCTCAGCCTCCCAAGTACTAGGATTACAGGCGTGCACCAGCACACCTGCATGCTCATTATTTATGATGAAATGTTGCATGTGGGAAAAAAGCAAAGTCTGACTAGATTATGTCAAACACCTGTGTCTTCTAACATTGATTATGTGATTTGGATTCAAGACTTCAGTGCATCCAGAAGACTTTAATTCCTGAGATCCATAACTTCTGGTCTGTTGATGGTTCTGCACTTCAATGCTGCCGGAGGATGCTGTGGATGGCATTGCCTTTCATCAACAGTATATATTTCTGCTCATTGTAAAATCAGGGATCTGAACTCTTTCCAGAGTGAATGTTCTGTCCTCTGTTAAAAATAACTCCACCATGTCCTTTCACGCAGCTAAAAAGAGGATCATTCAAACAGTGCAGAGTTTGTTTTGGAGAAAAACTTCTTGGTTTGGCTTTTTCAGTCTTTCTTTGTCTTGGGATGAGAAAACAGAGTCTATCCCAGAAAGAGCACTGCTGTATTGAAGATGATTTCATTGATGGTGATTCCAGAAGAATCATTAGGAACAGAACAAGATTGTACTGAGGAAGGCTTTTTGACATTTTATTTTGGAATTCCTAAGTATTTTTCAGAAAATCAGTTTCATCTTGAGAAAAAATTAAAAGAAACCCTAAGAGAATATTTTGTTCTGTTAATAATTTTCCTTAAAACCATAATTAAAACATTCAAGTGCTCTATTCTTGCTATTAAATGTGGCTTTCTATTCTATGAAACCTGAGGCAGCATTATTTATCTTGATAAATTGTAAAATGACTTTCTTGTTGTCTTGTGAGGCCTCCCCCTCCCCTGTCTCCTCCCTCCTAAATTGAGTTTTGATTAGTAGATAGTCCTTGTAAGTAGAAAACAAAGACTGCAGAGCAAAACTAAATGGCATAATCAGCCAAAACACTGTGTCTTTGGAGGACTTATAATTCTTTTTTTTTTTGGTATTGAAGATTGAACCCTCCAGATTGAACTTCTCTTACCTCCAGAGGCATTCAACCTCCAACCTACACCTCTGCCCTATTTTATTTTATTTTTATTTTTATTTTTTGTGGTACTGCAGATTGAACCCAGGGGCATTCTACCTCCAGGATATACTCCCAACCCTATTTTTTATTTTTATTTTGAAACAGAATCTCGCTAGGTTGATGAGAGTCTCACTACTTGCTGAGACTGTCCTCAAACCTGTGATCCTCCTGTCTTAACCTCCCAAGTACTGGAAGTACAGGCATGCGCCATCATGCCCTACTAGGTGTCTAGTCTTTTTTAGGAATTTTTGAAATTATTATGATAAGACTGAATTTACCTTAAGTGACAAATGAGTTTTCTCTTCCAGTATATGGCATTGCACTGTAGTCTGTTTCAAGTTGGGGTGAAAACAATTAGCGGAAGGGGTTATAATACATAAAATGGAAGGTGAAATTTTTGAAACTGTTAAGCATTCAAAAATCATTAGCAGATTTTATGGAATTTGGGGTTCAGGTGATGATTATAGAAGTATGAGCCATCACTGCATGGAATCCTGGGGTCATACTCACTGGTAACATTTTTAGCAGACATCTAGACAGCCAACTGTCTAACATAGGCAATAGTTGATAACTATTTTAATTTCTACATGTTTCAGAATTTGGGGAAACCTGGACCAAAAAAAAATAACCATGACCAATCAAAGATACTTCTCTTACTTCAGGCTTCTGGATTTCTATTGCTGTCTGAACTGCCAACTTGATAAGGAATCTAAAGGAACACCTGCCACTGTTCTTTTAAATACTGGAAGGAAAAACCACGGTTTTTAGAAGCCACAGTGCTAAAGCAAATAAACTCCATATACCTATAGCAGCAATAGTTTGCCATCCTGTTTCCTCCCAGTGTAGGCTGAAAGGAGACACCTGCCAGGAAAGTACAGCACTGTGGAAGAAGCAAACCACGTCAGGTCCTCAGGAACAACACTGAAAGGCTGGGACTCCCTTTCTCTTTCTGTAGGCTTGATCCTCTTTTTATCCATGACATATCAGCTTTATTGAGATAGAATTCTTCCCATTTATAGTGTACAGTTCAAAGATATTTAGTGTATTATATGATTGTGGTTTTATCCATTGTATGAATGGATAACTGTGACCTAAAATTAACCACTTTGCCCATTTTTAAGTGTAAAATTCAGTGGCATGAATTACAGTCACAATGTAGTTTGTGTTGTTGTGCAAACCAGCCCCTCTATTTCTGAAATATTTTCAGCACTCCCAACAGAAATTCTGTATTCCCCATCTCTATCACGGTTTCTTTCCTCTGTCCAGAGATGGCTAGCACTTCCTTGACAGTGTCTTTACTCTGTATTTTTGTGATTTCTATTATCTTTTTGTCTCATGTCTTCAGGGTTTTTGCAACTTTTGCATTTTAGAAAGATAAAAATAAAAAAGGATTTTTTCCTAATGTGGATGCAAGTTCAGAGGGGTGTGCAGCTGTGCTATGGGATGGCCATGGGATGGGTGGAATTCCTACAGCAAGATAGGTGACCACAGATGGATGGAAATCTTAGCAAACAGAACACAGAAAACATTTTTATTCTTGAGTTGGTCTCTAAGATGTTTTAAGCTTTAATTAATACTTTCTATGTCTCCCAATTCTGATCAGAGAAGCTTAAACATGGCGAATGGAGGTATGAGTGGGAAAAAAATACCATTCAGGAATGTAACTCCCAAACAATTTCACCTGTATTTACCAGTACTTGAGATTCTCCTTGATTTTAGCTTTAAAATGTCTGGGTACATCTGGCTGAGGGTGGGTCTTAATCAGATACATAAGTGGTGTTGACTTTCTCAAAGTGTCTGGATGCCAGCACCAGCCTCTCCTACACAACTTGACCTTGGTAGGAACAAAAAATACTCAAAGGAGTTTTGTAGGTTCTGTAGGGCTCTTTCATTGTTGATGGCATGGACCCACTCTCCCCAATGCTTCTCTAGCAGGATGCAAGTCAAAGGACCACATTGCATAAGAGTAGCATTTAGAGAATGAACTAAATAATTGAGGCTAGAAAGTCTCCTGTTACCTTGAATCTATTTGACTAGCTAGGGAAATGAAGTACAAT
Organism: Glis glis; assembly: GCA_004027185.1. Taxonomy (NCBI): domain Eukaryota; kingdom Metazoa; phylum Chordata; class Mammalia; order Rodentia; family Gliridae; genus Glis; species Glis glis. Next base: position 27,029 of record PVJS01003589.1, read on the forward strand.
TGAGATGAGTGGTAGCCTACTGATAAAATTTAGTTGTCATACTGATTGTATTCATACTGTCATCCACCTAGATCTTATCCAATAAAGAAATTCAAATTCAGGCCTAGTGGTGCCCCCCTGTAATCCCAGTATTTGGGAGGCTGAGACAGGAGAATTACAGGTTCCAGACCAGCCTCAGCAACTGGAACTTGTAAGAGACTGTTTCAAAATAAAAAAATAAGCCAGGCGTGGTGGCGCACGCTTGTAATCCCAGTACTTTGGGAGGCGGAGACCAGAGGGTCCAGGTTCGCGGCCAGCCTCAGCTCTCTCTCTCTCTCTCTCCTTAGTGAGGCCCTCCGCAACTTCGTGAGACCCGGTTTCAAAATAAAGTATAAAAAATAGGGCCGGGGGTGTAGCGCGGAGGTAGAAGGCCCCTGCGTTCAATCCCTGGTACCGCAAAAATAAATAAATAAATAAAAAGAACTAGGGGTATGGCTCAGAGGTAGAATGCCTCTGGGTTCAATCCTCAGTACCAAAATAAAGAAAAAAAGTTATCCAATACTATAGTAGTAAAACATATCTTTACAAATAAAAATCCCACTGGCATTATTAAGCCATAACACATACACTAGCACACACAGTGACGATTTCACAGTATTACTATTACTATGCAGTGGGTAACTATTCAAATCATATTGGCAAATTAGACAACAATCTTAAATAGGCATTTACTACACTGGAGATAAAAGGGTTGAGCAGGGAACACATTCAAAATGACCTAGATCATTACTAATACTTCAATACCATTGATTTGTAGTTAACAAATATCATTTCCTAAAGAAAATTACATAGTTTAGGAGGAAAAAAATTAAATGGAAAATAACCCTGTTTCCTATCATCTATGACAATGGGATGCTATTATCAAATGCTGTTGCCATGGTGCTCTGGAATGCTACAGGATGCTTCAGTTCAGTCCTAGCCTGCCCACTGCAGTGGCTTCACCAACTGAGTATAGCTATGAGCATGAAGGCAGGAGTGGAAACCCCTAAAAATGACACAGCTCAAGAGATATAGCACTTCCAGTACATGAAGTAGTGTTTTGGTCCTGGGACTTTCTTATGTGATTAAACATCAGTTATCACTGTTTCCTAGTAAACCAAATAATTCAGATTTCAGGAGGGTCAAATTATACTTTTCACCTGTGACAACTCTTCCAGGAGTTCATGAGCAAAGTCACAAATGTGATTGTTTTAAAATGTCGGAACATACAGCTAGCATTTGTTTTGTTTTGCACTGATGACAGAAAATGTTATTGTTAGATATAAAATGTCCCCTAAAGAGCTCATTTATTAATGTTTAGAGTTGTTGTAATTGAATCTTAAGGGTTGTAATCCCAGCAGTGGATAATCCATAATGGGTGGTGGCCTGGGCAGGTGGGGTGTGGCTGGAGGGAGTGGATCCCTGGGGGTGCGGCCTTGGGAATTATATATGGTTCCTCCTCCCCCTGCTCTCTCTCTCTTGCTTTTGGCCTCCATGATGTGAGGAGCACAGCCCATATGCTCTCCCTCTCTCCACACCCTGCCACAATACCCTGAGATCCATGGTCCCCGGCCTCACATGGACTGAACCCAAAACCATAAGAAAATAAATCTTGTTTCCTCTAAATTATGTGGTCAATCTTTTAGATTATAGCTGTAAGAATGCTGACCAGAACAGAATTTGGTACCAGATAAGTGGGGTCATGACTATATCTAAGTCTGACCATGTGGATTGTGACACTTTGGAATTGGTTTGTGAGAGGAAATTGGAAGGGCCAGAATGTGGCTAGAAAGGCGAACAGTAGAGACTGTGCTCAGGAGATTTGCAAGGGCAAAGATGACTCCATATGGAAATGGAGTAGAGACCATGTGTGTTCTACTTTGGCAAAGAACTTATCCACATTTTACCCTTGTCCTAAAACTTTGTGTGAGACCAAATTTAATGATGGACTGATTAATAAATTGGTGGAGGAAGTCTCAAAACAAACTCAAAAGCAAAATATCCAAACTGCATTATGGATATTGATGTCTGCATTCAGCAAACTACACCAAATTTTGGGAGTGGAAAGTAAAGCAGAGAGACTTTATAGATTTGCAGCTCGGCTGGAAAGGCATGTGTAAAGCTGGGGCTCAGAGAGATGATGTCATGGAAGGAAGCAAGATGGCTGAAAGGAAGTAAGAACTGGTGGCCGTGATGGAGGCGGGGCCAGCAATGACCACGATGAAGGCGACAGATGGAGTTGGGGCCAGGGGTGGCCCAGATGAAGTTGGGCCCAGGGGTGGCCTGGATAGACTTGGGGCCAGTGGCCACCTGGATGGAGCAGGCCCAGGGGCTGTGATGAAAAATGCTCCAACGGCCATGATTAAGCAGGCATGACTACCTTTCCTGTTGGCAGCCCATCTCAGAGCCCACATAATGCTGGCTTCGTTAGAAAAAGGGAGCCATGGAGGCTTTCCCCCAAGTTTCAAAGGAAGGCCTGGGAAGCCGGGAAATGTGTGGCAGCATCAGAATCCCTGCAAGCAGGCCCAAATAGGGCATTTTGTGAAGCTGTGAGGGTGAAGCCAAGGTTGCAAGAAAAATCCCTGAGATTTAGAAATGCCAGAAACGTGGAACGACCACAAGGAAAGGCTGCTAACTTTGAGCCATGGAGCCAGGCTGGAAGAGGCAGTAAATCACACATTGCAACCAGCCAGGCCACAGGGGCAGGGTTCTCAAGGCCCCTTGGAGATGGCTTCTCACCGCCATGTGCCCTGGACGCCAGAAGTGGAGCTGCAAGATCAAATACTTGCCTTGCCAGATTTTGTTACTGTTTTGGTCCCATCCCTTCTTTCTATGGCCCTATTCCTCCCTTTGGGAATGCAAATGTTTACACCTTGTCATTGTATATTGGATGCATGTAACTGTCTTTTTGTTTTGATCTTTGTTCTTTTACAGGGCCTCACAAGAGTTCACCTTGAGTCTCAGAGGAGATTTGGACTTTGGAACTTTTCAGCAATGCTGGTACTGTTAAGACTGTGGGAACTCTTGGAGAGGACTAAATCCATTTTGCATTCTGAACTGGGCATGAGTGTTTTAGGTGCCAGGGGCGGAATGTTATAGTTAGATATAAAACATCCCCTAAAGAGCTCATTTGTGTTTGGAGTTGATGTAATTGAATCTCAAGGGTTGTAATCCCAACAATGTAATGGATTTATCTGGGTGGTGGCCTGGGCTGGTAGGGTGTGGATGGAGGTGGTAGATTCCTGGGTGTGCAGCCTTGGGGATTATATATGGGTCCTCCTCCCCTGTTCTCTTTCTTGCCTCTGACCTCCACGATGTGAGGAGCACAGCCCATGTGCTCTCGCTCCCTCCACCTCCCGCCACCATACCCTGAGATTCGCGGTCCCCAACCTCACATGGACTGAACCCAAAACCATAAGAAAATAAATCATCTTTCCTCTATGATCAGTCTTTTATATTATAGTTGTAAGAATGCTGACTGGAACAGAATGAAATAATGTAAGTCATTTCAACAAGACTTATTTTAGCTTTGGAGTATGAGTATATTTATTTCAGAGGCAAGGATGTGTGTTTGTGTGTAGGATGAGGATATAGGAAAAAGTTCTGGCAATTAATCATAATAACTTTCATTACAGTTTACAATGCACAATTAAAAGACATTTTGAAAAGCTGATTCACAAAGTGTAAGAAACTGTCCATCATCCTGCCCCATCCTCACTCTCTATATCCATCAAAATCATTTTGAAGACATTTGTGTATTATAGGCATTTAATTGGAAAGAGGCAGTAAGAATAAGAACATAAACCAGGGAGGTGCTCAAGAACCATCAGGGCATTTGGGTCCCTTTCCTGAATGTTCTGTCAAATAACATATGAGTATTATATAGTAAATGAGTAGCTTCCCTTTTTAAACGATCATCTTTATCCTCAAAGTTCATCTATCTTGTCACATATTTCAGGATTTCCTTCGTTTTTAAGGATGAATAGTATTCTATCTGTGCACATATCACATTTTCTTTTTCCATTCATCTGTCAGTGGACATTTAGGAGGGAACTGTGTGAGGAAAAATAATCAGTGATTTCAGCTCAGAAGTGGAAGGGACGTGCACAGAAGCCACCTCTGCGAGGGGAGGACATGCCAGCCACTTTGACTCCTGACTAATGTTCTGACCAGGACCAGTGCTCAGGAGCAGCACCCTGCTCACCTCCCTCTCGCACCCCAGCACCTGCCATGTAGATGCAGGTGGGGCGTAGGGTGGGTCCAGAGCACGAAGGGGAAGGACAGGGGGAGGAGGACCCATATATAATCCCCAAGGCTGCATGCCCAGGAATCTACCACCTCCCTCCACACCCTACCAGCCCAGACCATGATTCCAAATAGTGGCTATTGTGAATAGAGCTGCATTAATATGACAATGGTAACACCTCTTCAAGATCCTGACTTCAATTCTTTGAAGTAAATACCCAGAGGTGAGGCTGCTGGGTCATATGGTGATTATATATAGTTTTTGGAGGAACCTCCAAAAAGGCCACACCATTCTGCATTGTCACCAATAGTGTGCAAGGGTTCCTTCATGACATGTTCACCAACAACTGCTACAACTGCTATCTTCATTTTTTTTATAATAACCATTCTGACAGGTGTGAGGTGATATCTCATGTGACTTTTATTTGCATTTCTCTGGTGACTAGTGACATTGAACATTTTTCATATACCTGTTGACCTATTGTATGTCTTCAAGAAATATGTGTACTCAAGTTCTTGGCTCTTTTTAATCAGAGAAATTTTTTTTATTTTGTTGTTGTTGCTTGTTTGTTCTTAAGTTGTAGGCGTTTCTTATATATTTTAGAGATTATGCTTATCAGATGTATGGATTGCAAGTATTTCCTCTCATTTTATATGATGTCTTTCACTTTGTTGATAAATTAAATAAGCCAATCATAGGAAGATAAATACTACATGATTCCACGTGTGTGAGGTATCTAAAGTAGTCAAATTAATAGAAACAAATTGGAATCGTCATTACCAAGGGATAAAGAAGAAGAGGGGAGTTATTACCAACAGACAGAAAGTCTCAATTAAGCAAGATTAATAAGCTTTAGAGATTTGTTACACAACATTATACCTATAATTAACAATAATGTATTATATGCTTAAAACTTGTTAATAAGGGAGATCTCATGTTAAGTATTCTTACTACAATTAAATTATTTTTTAAAGATGGTAACAGGGCTGCTTAACCACTATTTATGACTGCAGGTATTGGCACTGCATAGAGAAGAAAGTTCAAAAAATTGTTCCAATTTCCAATCTCAGGCCAGGGGTATAGCTCAGTGGTAAAGCACTTGCCTGGCATGCACCGAGACCTGGGTTCAATCCCCACATGACAACAACAACAAAAATCCAATCTCTTCTAGAATCCCCACTAACAACTTACAGAAGCTCTGGAGATAGCTATAAAATCAAAATTGAGAAACTTGCACTAGACTCTAAGCACATTAAAAGTGGGAAACTTTTTACCTTGTTTTGGTATCTAAGTACCTAGCACTCTGCCAGGAACAAAATTGATGCCCGATAAATATTTGTGGGACTGAAAAAAAATATCTTTATTCTAATAGCTAAATTAGAGAGCATTGTTTTTTATCTTTTATAGATCGTTACAGATGTTTCTCTTAAAAAACATCCAAATGGATAGCAATTATTGAACAAATCAGATGCCATATCATTTTCATATTATCAGAGTTTTTATTTTCAAAGTTATAATTTGTTGAATTATATCTATACATCATTCTACTTCTTAGTTTTCCAAAGAGTCTTGAAAACTGCTCAAGATCTGTAACAAATGTATTATTTTCATTTTGGGAGTAGCCTATTGTAATGGTTCATTTTCTGTTGCTATAACAAAATACTCAAGACTGAGAAATTTAGAAAGTGAAGAGGTTTATTTATCTCACAATTTTAGAGGCTGGAAGTTGAAGATAAAACAGCCCCGTAGGTTCAGCCTCTGATGAGGGTCCCCGTGACTGCATCGCAGGATGGATGGAATCATGGCAGAAGCTCATAGGAAGGGAGAGATCGCATGGCAAGACAGGAAGCCAGAGAGTGATTCAGGTGCCAGTCTGGATCTTAGATAGCAGCGTGCTCTTGAGAGAACTCATTTCATGAGACTAGCATTGATTCCTCCAAGGGCAGTGCCCACAATGACCCGCCCACCTTCCACTAGTTCCCACTACCCTGTCATGGCTGCACTAAGGATCATGCCTCCAACACCTGTCCCTTAGGGAACAACACCACACCCAAAGCATAGCACCTGTGCATCAAGCTTCAAACTAGAATAGTTTTGGGGGGGTTGTTTGTTTCCTTGTTGGCTTATTTGTTTTTGTGGTACTGAAGATTGAACCCAGGGGCATTCTATCTCTGAGCTACACCCCCAACCCTTTTTTTATTTTATATTTTGTTTTGAAACAGGGTCTTGCTAGGTTGCTGATGTCCTAGAACCTGCAATCCTCCTGTCTCAGCCTCCCAACTATTGGGATTACAGGTGTAGACCACCATGCCTAGCCACTAGAATAGTTTTTTAAGGATTACTGGAGGGGGAGGGGCTGAACACAAACAGGAGGTGAAATTCACTCTGCACATTTCATTACTACCCCATGATCTGACAGTCACCAGGGCTTTGTGTGGACAATTATATATACATAAGTATTTTGTCAACTAAATGATTATAATCCACAAGCGCATGCTCTCTCTCTCTCTTTCTCTCCCCTACTTACCTGGTTCCACAATAGGAAGTTAGAGAAGAGTGTATTTGTCATTTCATGGCTGATTCATTGTGCCTGCGCTAAACACATTTAAATTAACAGTCTGGGCCGGGCGTGGTGGCGCACGCTTGTAATCCCAGTACTTTGGGAGGCAGAGACCGGAGGATCAGGGTTCGCGGCCAACCTCAGCGCGCATGCGCGCGCACAAGATCGATCGATCTCTCTCCTCTCTCTCTCTCTCTCTCTCTCTCTCTCTCTCTACTTAGTGAGGCCTTCCGCAACTTCGTGAGACCCGGTTTCAAAAATAAAGCATAAAAAAAAAATAGGGCCAGGGGTGTAGCGTGGAAGTAGAACGCTCCTGCATTCAATCCCCGGTACCGCAAAAAAAATAAATAAATTAATTAACAGTCTGTATTATAACACTCAACCCTGGATAACTTACAATTCCTAATTATATGAACCAAGGAAAGACTAATTGTACTCTGAAGGTAAGGAAGCGAAGTCTATCAGATTGTCAGTGTCCAAGGTTCAGAAATACACACTGATCTCTTCATAACTTCACACTGATCTATTCCAAACTGTTAAAGACCTTTCCATATCCAGTCATATTTCATATCTCAAGATGACCCAAAAGATTATGAATCAAAAGTCATTGCTTCTTGCCAGTCACCAGGTAAAGGCTAAACTGAGAAGTAGACCTTCTTTCTGGCAAAGGAGGAAAAAAGTTTGAAAAACCATCTTAATTGTGTGTGTGTGTGTGTGTGTGTGTGTGTGTGTGTGTACTGGAGATTGAACTCAAGCTACACCCCCAGCCCTTTTTTATTTTTTGTTTTTGAAACAGGGTCTCGCTAGGTTGCTAATAGTCTCACTATATTATGGAGGCTGTTCTCTAATCTGTGATCCTCCTGTCTCAGCCTCCCAAGTACTGAGATTTGTACAGGTGTGCCCCACTATGCTCAGCTCAATTTAATTTTTTAAAAAACATTTTAAGTTAATAAAAAAGGTTTTAATAAAATCCTAAAAATTATAATTTGCCAATATAGACTCTAGCAAATTACGAAATGCTATAAACTGTAACAGTAGAAGCTATTTTTAAAGTGAGAAAAAGCACTTTTTTAAGTGACAACATTTCCCTTGAAGGAGCACACACATCGTGCAGGAAGTTTTGGCTCTCTGCTCCTTGTCTTGTTCAACCTTTCCACTCTTCCTCGTAGAGACACACTTATTTTATATAAGAAATAATTTCTCAAAAATAATAATGAAATTATATTTTAAGTAAAGAATGTTATGTCTTTCACATCATGTGGAACAGTCCAATTATTGTTGAAGAAACAAAGTTTCAACAAATGTAAAGATCAAATTGTCTTTTATTAGTGATTCACGCATCAGGCAGCAGCCCGTCTACAAAATAGAGGAAACTCTGTTGGGCATAGTGGAACAGTTGGTTTTTGTAAGGCAGCTTGAACAGGAATAAGGAAACAGAACAACACAGAAAAGTGAATTTGATAACAGCTTACTTCAGGTTACTTTCTTTGTAAGGGTTAAAACAGGAGGTACTAAGCTGGGCATGGTGGTTCATGCCTGTTATGCCAATACTTGGGAGGCAAGGAGAGGAGGATCACAGACTAGAGACTAGCCTCAGCTACTTAGCAAGACCCCGTTTCAAAAAATAAATAAATAAATAAAATGGGGCTGGCATGTAGTTCAGTCACATACACACACACACACACACACACACACACACACACACACACCACACACACCACACACCACACACACACACACCACACACACACACACCACACACACACTTGCACACACACCACACACACACACACCACACACACACACACACACACACACACACACACACACGAGATACTTCCTCAAGCCAGCCCAGCTTGACTGGCCCCTTTTCTTTCTCTTCAGCACTGGGGATTGAACCCAGGGCCCCTCTACCACTGAACTACATCTCCAGCACTTTCTATTTTTTTATTTTTAGACAGGGTCTTGCTAAATTGCCCTGTCTAGCCTTGAACTTGAAATGTTCCTATCTCGGCCTCCAGAGCTGCTGGGATTTGGTATTACAAAAATGTGCCTCCTCGCCGGGCCAGTGGACCCTTTTGGATTGTCTGCTGTGCGTCTCCTGTTTTTTTTTTTTTTTTTTTTTTTTGGGAAAACTGGCCTGTTGCAGGACTTTCCTGTTTTGTATAGTTGCACTTTGATTATGTGGCCCTTACACAAGTGACTCCATTTTGGTTTGTTCTCTTGGGGCATAGTACAGGAGCTCAGTCAAAAATAAAGGCCTCTCATAAATCTTATTTAACATTGTAAATTAGGATTCTAATAAAAGATTAACTTATGTTAAGATGAAGTGCATCTGTCCACTCAGTAGAAGGAAAAAAAATAAATCCAAAATCTGAGATGGGTGATGTTTAGCCAGTTCTTCCCAGAGCCTAAGTCACCAATGGATAATTATTTAACTGCTGGGAATATCACATAAATTCAGGGTCCAAGGCATGGATTAATCTCTAAACTAAGACAAAGGGGCAAGTTGAGGGATGAAAAGAAAAGTATCCCTTTCTGTTTTTCTTATTACTCAGGGTTTAAGACCGATAACAGTTCTAAAATGCTTTAGTTGCTCCTTAGCCAGGAGATGTGGACGCTGGGGTTGGAAAAGCCACCAGAGTGAAGGCGCTGTGGGGTTTTCAGTCACACTAAACCATTCATGGAGGGTGCGGGCCTCTATTCCCAGAGAACATGGGTGCTTAGATCGCTGCAAGAATGAGAGTCCTTCCCCTTTGTGCTCCGGACCCGCCCTACGCCCCACCTGCGTCTGCATGGCAGGTGCTGGGGTGTGAGAGGGAGGTGAGCAGGGTGCTGCTCCTGAGCACTGGTCCTGGTCAGAACATTAGTCAGGAGTCAAAGTGGCTGGCATGTCCTCCCCTCGCAGAGGTGGCTTCTGTGCACGTCCCTTCCACTTCTGAGCTGAAATCACTGATTATTTTTCCTCACATAGTTCCCTCCCCTATCTTCCCTATCCAGTGTTGAAATATGAATTAAATATTAAATGCTGTGTTTTTAGAAAATCATTTAATGAACACCAACTCCGTTCCTGCCCAAGAGAAGTGGAGAGCAGTTGGTATGTTCTGCCTACCAGGATTCTCCACATAGAGCGGGGAGAAAGACACTCACCCCTAGGTGTTCCCAATGCAGTGTGTATTGGGGGAAAAAGCAGAGAAAAGGCTTTTCTGCAGCAGATGAATTATTTTGATGTAAGACAGAGGCACAGGCAGAGTGGGATGAATCTTTTGCTCTCCGCTCACCTTAGGAGGACTCTCCTACAGAACACAATGAATTTTCATAAGTCTAATATCAAGAGCAAACAATAAAGGATTAAATCTCATTCAGGTTGAGAAATTACAGGTACATGCAGTTATCTGAAATAAAGTAGGAATTGAACAAGCCTTAAAATAAAGGATAAGCTGGGCATGGTGGTCACACTTGTAATCCCAATACCTGGGAGGCTGAGACAGGAGGATCGTGGGTTCTCAGAAAACCTCAGCAAGTAGTGAGACACTCATTAACCTAGCATGATCGTGTTTCAAAATAAAACTAAAAAATAGGGCTGGGGGTGTAGTTCAGAGGTAGAATGCCCCTGGGTTCAATCCCCAATACCACACACACACACACAAAAGGATACATTGGACTTCTTAGGGGGAAGAGGTACTAGGGATTGAAACCAGGGGCATTCTACCTCTGAACTGCACCCCAAGCCCATTTTATTTATTTATTTATTTATTTATTTATTTATTTATTTATTTGAGACAGAGTCTCACTAAGTTCCTGAGGTTAGCCTTGAACCTGCTATCCTCCTGTCTCAGCCTCCCTAGCAAGGGGATTGCCAGTGTGCTCCACCACACTGGCTAAATTGGAGTTTTTTAGCAATACAAATATTGAAGTCAAGGAGTCAAGGACACAAAAACTATAAAATTCTTGACAAATCTGGAACACAAAAGTATTGCCAGGAGACTGAAAAATTGTAGCACAATTTTAGATTAATGTCTGCCTAGTTTACTGAAAGATGATTTTTATTAAGTGACAGAATTATTCACTAAATGATTTCCCGGGAAAGCTTCCTTTGCCAGCACCTAACCTTTTTCTACTACTCTGCTAAATTTAGCATGCCATGATTACATGGAAGCAAACTCAGACCTTGTTTCATTGCTATAAGGAGAGTACCTTAAATTTCCTATTAAAAATACATATTACTGTATTATAGACTTTGTTGGTTTCTGTGTACTAACGGTTATCATATCTGCCTATAAAAGTCTAGGCAAAATTCCGTGTATTTTGTACTTTTCCCAAGTTCCATCTCTAGAATACAAGGTTGTCCACTTGGGATTTTGATCCCTGCATTCTGCAGCATTAAAACTGGTTGACCTGTTTTCTTCTCCTTGGAGAACAACTATTCTTCACAGGATTTAATGTATAAGATTGTGACCACCGTTTAGAAACTCTAAGGATGACAAGCCTTTCCATGTCAGTGATCTGTGCTTCTCTTAGCATCCATCCCTTCTCCTCAGCACGGCTGCTGAGCACGTGGGCCTTCAGAGTGGACAGATGCCAGCTGGAAATATAATCCATTCCATCAAGTTGGTTCCGGGTATCTTGTGAGAAAATGTGTAGAACCCAAGGCCCTATATGGCTCATGGAAGACACAATAGTTGCTTTCTGGTGCAGGTCTGAAGTGTACAGCGTGAAGCAGAGAGAGGAACTGCTCACTCCCTGCCTTCTTCAAGACAAAGTAAAGCTCAGCATGTCATCACGTACTTACAAGTAACTTATGCGATCGCTCCTTAAAAATAGACTTTGAGAGTGCCAAGGCTTCCGATGAAATAGGAAACCATTAAAATGGTTTCTCATTTATCATTTTCATTAAGGGGGAAACAGAGAAACTGCCAACTCACTTCAGGCAATAACTGACCCTTCAAAGATTATAAAAGAACCATAGACGATGGTCAGAACTATTAAGTTCATTACTAAATCAGAAAGACTTTAAAAATTATGGCTTCTATCGTCACCCCTGATGGGAGTATGCATGTGGAAACAGGATAGAGATTTAATAAGCCTCCTTTGACGGTGTTGATTAGTTATAGTTCACAGTTATTCCACAGCTTCATATCAAAGAAGAGGATATCATATGTTTTAAAGAAAAATGTGATAGTGGTGAGATAAGAGGATTATACAGTGTGTATATTCTTCCATGGTACAAACTTTTGGAAAATTAATTAAATGTAGAATGAAAACTCTTGTGAAGTCACTTGAAAGACAATATTTTTAGAGATTCTTAAAAATATTAGCAAAATTAGAAGCTGGGCACAGTGGTGCACACCTATAATCCCAGTACTTGGAAGGCTGAGATGGGAGGATTGCAGGTTTGAAGCCAGCTTCAGCAATTTAGGGAGACCATGTTTCAAAATAAAAAATAAAAAGGACTGGGGTGCAGCTTGGATGCAGAATGCCCTGGGTTCAACTCCCAGTACCAATAAATAAATAAATAAATAAATATATATATATATATATTTATATATATGTCAGCAATTAAAGTGAGATAATTTTTATAATACAATCCAAAGTTTATAGCTAACAAAAGTATGTATAATAAAAGTCTAAAAAAACAAATGTATATACTTATGTATAAATACATTAATATGGATATAAATGTACATAAATATGTAACATATACATTTATATATTATATTTAGAATGCAAATTTATTTACACAAACATTTTTACACTCACACAAACACATACATATATGTAAGTCATTAATAGTGTAATTATAGAGGTTTTCAAATTATTTTCTGGTTTTTCTGTAATTTTCAAGTTTTCTACAAAGAATGTGTGGTATCTTTGAAATCAGAAGAATTTACATATAGTTCTTTGGAAATTATATGAGCCCTGGGTGTAGTAGAAGTGGTGTTCCAGGTATGCCTTTTTTTGCTCAGGCAACCTCTAGTGACACAATTATAGCTGATGAGATTTTCTGTCCGAGGCCTGTGGGCTCCTGTTCCTGCTGATGACACACTTGTGGAATCTGCTTCATGGATGATACTAGGTGACCATGGTTAGTCCACAGTGAGCCTCAGGATCACTGTCCCTATGGGCGCTCCAGCCCCTGGCACCTCTAGCTATAAACTCAGATTTCCTTCTCAAGGAAATCTCTAATTTGGGTGGGGAGAAGAAGTGGGGAAGGAAAGGGGAATCCCCAAGCCAAAGGCAATGTCTGTCCCTCACGGGTGGTAGAAGGAACAAAGCAATGCTTTTCTCCCAGTCCATGGGTGCCACAATGTCATAGTTAATAGGTAATGACATATACGTGACAGTCACAAAAGAATTATTCATGGAGCAGTGCACATTTGGGGTATTTTTTTCAGACTTCGGGATTTATTCCATGTTTCAGAAAGGAAAGCTATGCTATATTTCAAAGCTTTCAGATTTTACCCTTCAAACATTCTGCAATTTCAAATAACTTCTAAATCTGATCAAAATTTTCCTTTGTTGAATAGAAACTGACTTGTAAGTCACTCTATTTAAGTACTAAAAGGCCAAGGGGAAAACTAGCCCTCTCCTGCCACTTTCTCTGGGCTCCAGGCCCAGTGTGCTCCATCTTTAATTGCACACAGTCCAAACATTCTCCACATACAGTGCCCGTCGCCACAGCATTCCTCCACTCAGTGAGCGGGGGGTGGGGGGTGGGGGAGCTTGGGCTTTCTGCCTCTCCCATTTCTCCCCCGGTGCCTTGACATGCATGTAGCATACTTCGGCATTCTTAAAAAGTCTCTGTATGTATATCAATATATAGTTAAGAACTTGATATTTGCTATCTGATTTTTTTCTTTTTTAATATTTTCCAATAAATTTACTGTACCTCATTTACATTTGTATAAAATAAATGCTGGCAGTGGGGCGTGGCGGTGCATGCCTGTAATCCCAGTACTAGGGTTGCTGAGATAGGAGGATTGCAGGTTGGAGGCCAGCCTCAGCAACTTAGTAAGATTCTCAGCAACCTAGGGAGACCCTGTTTCAAAACAAAAAATAAAAAGGGCTGGGTGTGTAGCTAGGAGGTAGAATGCCTCTGGGTTCAATCCCCAGCACCATGCACATGCACACACATACACACACACACACACACACACACACACACACACACACATAAATAAATAAATAAATAAATAAATAAATAAATAAATAAATGCTGGCATATTCTTTTAATTGTAATGGTCAAAAACATGTCAGTCTACTTCTACACAAATCAAAGTACATTTAGAGGCATCCTGCTCAGGTCTAAAATTAGGTCAATACATCTACAAAACATTTCCTATCTCATGAGGCCCTCCATGCCCGATACCATCTGTTTTATCCTGCCCTCCCACCAATACTTTCTGGTGAGTAATATTTTCCTGCTTCTGTATTCCTTTATTTATTCTTTTACTGTAACAATGTCAGAGACAACAGCAGAACCAAAGACATTATATCAATCAGGATAATTAATACTAGCTCCTGTAATAAACAAAACCCAACTTTCAGTGGTTTAACACAATACCCGGTCATTTCTTGTTTATGAAAAGTCCAATATCTTTATTCTCCAGACAATGACCCAGGAATGCTGACTCCCTCCATCCTGTGGGAGCTCCATCCTCAAGGCCCTCAGAATCCTTCATTTCTAGCAGGGTGAAAATGAGAGAATGGAAGCTTTCATAAAATTCTATGTGATCAGAATTGGACAGGACGGCACCCAGTCATATGGCCCTATCCAGATGCTAGAGGGGCGAGGAGATGTATTGAACCATGTGTCAGGGGGGAGCAGATGTACGTGAACACCAGCAGTCTCTACCCTATGGAGAGAGAACCTCTCTCATTTTGTCCACAGTCCCCCATCTCAGGTGGACAACGCTAACTCAATGCATGTTTCTATGCACATAATCCTTTGACCATCCCTGTACCCTGCAGCCTCTGCCCCACCGCTCTGCCATTTCATCTTAACCCACCCTGAGCTATTCTTCCCACAAGCCCAGGATATCATTCCCTGCTAACTCCCACCATTCTTCTTCCAGTTCCTGGTAGGAATCAAATGTTTTCAAATCTAAAATCCTTGCCTCTGATGGAGCCCATTGATCCCTATGAACACTGCAAAGAATAAAAACTGAAGGAGGGCAAAATAAGCCAAGACTACCAAAAGATCGCATTTGTATCAAGTGTTAGAAACAATACAAAGGTCTATGACAAAGAAACTGCTAGAGGAGAAAGAAGCAGAAAGAAAAACATATTTTTCATATAAGACTAATACAAAATTCTTGGGATTCTTTGTGTGTGTGGTACTGGGGATTGAACCCAGGGGCATTCTACTTCCGAGCTACAGCCGCAGCCCTTTTTATTTTTTTATTTTTAAAACAGGGTCTCGTAGGTTGCTGAGAGTCTCACTACATTGCTGAGACTGTCCTAGAACCTGCGATCCTCCTGTCTCAACCTCCCAAGCACTGGAGTTACAGCCATGTGCCACCACGGCTGGCTAAAATTTTTGAGATTCTGACACCTTCCCTGAGACTAGAAGGCAGCCTTCCACAGTACAACAGAGAGCCTAGGGTCGAGCCTCAAGTCCTGACCGGGCAGTGCTCCAGAGAAGAAGCTGCCCAAGCAAACATCGTTGAGCTTTCTGATCTGAGGTCAGGCCCCCACACAGGAGCAAAAATGTCCTGAAAAACCATCTCTTACACTACATGTCACCGGAGCGGATATTTTCTTTCCCTAGAAACAAAAGAAGACAACCACTGTGCAAAGACCTCATTGCTTCTTCCGGAACACAGAATCATCTGAAACACTCCTGGGAAAGAAAACAGAGGGAGGTGTCCATTTCTTAGTCTTTGCTTGTATCCATCCAATTAATCATATAAAGGAAAATAAAATGTTCCTATTTGACTTCATTATGATATTAAAGACATGCTATGTTTATGGAATATGTTGTAGGATTCAAACTTTTTTAGGTCTATCTTATTAAGAATTTTATATCTTTCATGGGAGTATGATAAGTCCCTGTCATTTAAATGGACCCAACTGTTGCCATTGAAGCTTCTTCTAATCAAAATTATTCTAAAGCTTTACACCAGGTCAGATTTTTCTGGTTGCATGGGAAAATATTAGGTGTCATAGTTAAGAGTGAAGATAACTTAGATCATAGTAAAAATTTTCTCCCTGGCTTTTTTACTTACAGGAAATCATAGATTATTCTTTTCTAAAGGGAAAAAATCTTGTGTGAGTAATAAGACAAATTTTCACACAAATAACCAATAACATGAGCTACACAGATGTTGTTTATAAATTCTTTTACTTGTGCCATTTCTTTGGAAAGTTATTCAATTTAGGAAAAAGAGAATCATTTTAAGTGCAAAGGAATAGATGTTTTGCCATTGGGACCTTATTATAATTCCCAAAAAATAAAGTTCAAATCATTTTTTTGGAAGTACCAGGGATTGAACCCAGGGGCATTCTACCTCCGAGCTATACCCCCAGCCGTATTTTTTATTCTTTATTTTGAAACAGGGTCTCACCAAGTTGTGGAGGGTCTCACTAAGTAGCTGAGGCTGGCTGTGAACCCGGATCCTCTGGTCTCAGCTTCCCAAGTACTGGGGTTACAAGTGTGAGCCACCACACCCGGCTTTCAAATCATTTTTAATGTTAATAGTCTAAACTACAAAATTTTGAATGATGTCATAATTAGATTCTTTTGGTTGGAGAAAAGTTCCACTTGTAACCAGCTGCAGCTATGAGGGGTAAATGATAATTTGTTACAAAATCATAGGGGCTTTTCATGAAAGCTATAAAACTCTCTCTTCTGTTTATCTCCCCTGTTTCTCTGTGTAGGTGTGTGTTTCTCTCTCTTCCCTTTGCCTCTCCCTTCCACTCCTTACTCCTCCCTTTCCAGACTAATTCTCTGGGCTTCCAGTTGAGATAGAAGAAAATGACTGACAACATAGTCTAACATATCCTCCATCTAAGAGAGGACCCCTCAACTATAATAAAATACCTGTGATAATTAACTTATAAAGAGAAAAGGTTTATTTGGGTTTACAGTTTTAGAGGTTCCAGTCCAAGACTGGGTGAACCCGTTGCTTTCAGGTCTTGGTGGGAGTGCCAGATAGCAACGCTGGGGAACACAGCAGAGCAAAACTGCTCATCTCTGGCCAAGAAGGAAAAGAGGAAGAAGAAGGGGCCAGGCTCCCATAATCCCCTTTGATGGCACAACCCTAGTGACTGAGGACCTCCCACTAAGCCCCACCTTTTAAAGGTTCCACTACCTTCCAATAGCACCATGCTTGGGACCAAGCCTTTAACACACAGGCCTTTCAGGGACATTCAAGATCCGAGCTAAAGCGCCAACTAAGTCCGACCTCGATTCCTGGAAATGGATCTCAGAATGTTCTAGATTGAATCAGGCTTCCAACCTCTAATGCAATCAACTTTTACAGCACCAGTTCATTTCATACAAATGATAATCAGAAGCCCATCTCTGGTACAGTTAAAAGAAAACATAATATACAACAATAAAAATGACAAGAACAATATTAACTTTAAAGAAAAGTAAGCTTGCACAAAGATTAGTTGGCTACATCGAGTACAATTCTTTATTGATCTGACTGATTAATCGCTTGCTTGGGCAGCTTGTTACATGCAATCTCAATGAGCTACTTACAGGTCTAGGTTAATGGACTTATTCCATTGCTGGCTTCCACAGACATCTTACAACCACAAGGAAGATTCCCAGAGGACAGAGCTTGAGATTTAGATAGTCTTCTCACTATTTCTATCCATCCAGACCCTATCAGTTCCTCAATCTCTTATAACTTTGAATTCTTCCTTTAAATTTTTACTCATTCAGTCAGGTATGGTGGCTCACGCCTGTAACCCCAGTACTTGGGAAACTGAGACAGGAGGATCACAGGTTTGAAGCCAACTTCAGCAACTTAGTGAGACCCTGTTTCAAAATAAAGTTTAAAAATGTATATATATATATGGTTCTGGGGATTAAACCCAGGGGCATTCTACCTCTGAACTATGTCCCCAGCCCTTTAGTGTGTGTGTATGTGTGTACAATGACAAGTCCACAGTGCTTTCTTTGGTGATAAAAGAAAAACATCTATTTCTATATATTGCACTGTTCTGTATTGCCACACAGCTCTGAACTGCTCGGCTTCAGGACTTAGTTCACAAAGGACTTCAACACTCAGCTTACAAAGACCATGATGTGGATGCCATCCCCAGGAGTCCTACCATACAACAGTCCTCTTCATCTGCTACAATATTTAGAAACTTTCATACATAGTTTGTTTATTTGTTCGGCTATTTCTCTCTCTCTCTCTCTCTCTCTCTCTCTCTCTCTCTCTCTCTTTGTAACCTCCTTCTCCAACTATACTGCCAGTTTGTTTGTGGAGGCCAGAGATCCTGGATTAAGGTAGTGGTTATGTATTGTTGCATAACAAACTATACCAAGATTTAGCAGCTTAAAAGAACTTCAAGCCAGGGCTGCACCTGAGAAGTCACCTACCTGATGGCTTGACCAAGTCTACAGGATCCACTTCTAAGATGGGTCCCTCAGGTTGCTGATAGAAGGAGCCTCATTCATCACAATACAGGCTTATCTACCAGGCCACCAAGTGTCCTCACAGTATGTCAACTGTTTTCCCCAGAGCAAGTGATCTGCCACAGTCCCTTTTTATGACTTATTCTTCAAAGTCATATACCACAAGTTCTACTTTATTCTATTGGTTAGAAGCAAGTTGGTAAATCCAGCCCATAATCAAGGGAAAGGAAATAGACTCATCCTTCTTTTTTTATTTCATAGTACCCAGAGTCATTCTACCTCCAAGCTACACTCCAGCCCTATTTTATCTTTTATTTTGAAACAGGATCTCACTAAGTTGCAAAGGGCCCTGATATACTGCTGAGGTTGGTCTTGAACCTGTGATCCTCCTATCTCAGCCTCCCAAGTACTAGGATTACAGGTGTGTACCACCATACCTGGCTAAACTCAACTGTTTTTTTTTTTTGAGGTATTGGGGATTGAACCCAGGGGCATTCTACCTCCTAGCTATACCCCAGCCCTATTTTATTCCTTACTTTGAAACAGGGTCTCACTAAGTTGCTGAGAGTCTCACAAGTTGCTCAGGCTGGCCATGAACCTGCGATCCTCCTGTCTCAGCCTCCCAAGTACTGGGATTCCAAGCATGCGCCACCACAATGTTAAACTCAACATTTTGAAGGAAAGAATATCAAATATTTTGTGGATGATATTTTCAGAGTCTACCTTTGAACCAACAGAGTACTCAATTATTTTTGACTGATAGCATTGTACAATACTGAGAAAAATTCACCAAAGTGAAGTATCACTGTGATGTATAATTATAATGCCTAGTAAAAGTAAAAAAATAGCAAATCAATCTTATAGCTCGAAATTTTTTTCTGTTTCCAACTTCCCAGAAAAAAGTTTAATTTTATATGCTGATTAGCTAATACATTTATCTTTTCCTCTAATAACCATTACCTGACTCTTATTTTATGTTAGATACAGATACTGTTAAATGGTAAAGGGACACAAACACATTGATATAGTCTCTGCCCAAACTGCACATTAGAATCACCTTGGAGAAATTTTAAAAATACTTCACCCAACTCCTACCCAGAACAATCAAATCAGAATCTCCTGGAGCATAGGGCGTGGTATTGGTATTTTGTATAATTCTTCAGTTTCTAATATACAATAAATGACATGAATGATTGAACTCGGTCATTTGGATGTCTCTTCTATGATCTCTTCTCTTCCATAATGGCCTATGACATTATAGAGTTTGCTTATGTAAAACCTATATAATAATGGGTGCATTTTGTGTCCATAGAGGTCCAGGACAGATCCCAGGAAAAAATCATAATTGTTTCTCAACCCCTTGGCACATGGTCTATCTTTAGATGTTTGGTATATGAATGTTATATTCCCATTTGCTAATTTTTTTCCTTGATTGACAGAGAGAATGTCCTGGGTGTTACTTGCATCTGCTTCTACTGCTAGTTGTGACTAAGTGTGTACCTAAATGGGGCATAGAATTTCTCTCAGCTGGGCTAAGAACAGGAATTCAAGAGACCGGCAAGAGGGTCCCAGAGAATCTCCAAAAGGGGGGACCCGATTTGCTGGCACAAGCTTCCTTGGATTCTGCTGGCAGGGCATAAGACTAGACGGTTGCCTGCTGGCATGTACACTGCATGCCAGGATAGAGATGGAGGCATCGGCTTCCTCCTCCCTTCTTTCTGTCTGGGGCACTTTACCGAAATCATTTCTCTTTGACTGGCTGCAGATTCCTCTTACCTCTGGGTGGAGCTGAGCTCAGTGGAAACAGTATAATTTTGAAAACACTGCACCTATAATTGAAAAGATTTCCTAAGGCTTTTATGATCTTTTTCTAGCTGTTGCCTTTTACACCATCCAAAATCAAACCAGCTGAATCCGGAACCCAAGCGGCAGCTGTTCAGTCTTGGCACCAAACAACCCTAGAGACTTGAGGCGTGGCTCTTCGGTAAGATCAGCAGCCCATGAGGCATCTCTGCCTACTTTCTAATTATTCCCATTGCAAAAGGTCCTGAGTTATTTGATGAATCATGTCATCATTATTGAAAAGCAAACCAAGGTCGACAACAGATCTATTGCCACACACACAACAATCACAGCTTCCTAATTGAGGTCTAGAGGAAAGAAAACTATACATATTCACTGCTTTACTAGGTTATAGGCATCAAGGATGATTATCAGAGAGCAAAGACCGGATTGTCTGTATAATACATTCCAGTGAGGGCTGGGATTATGGTTTTTTTCTCATTGAAATTTTTTAAAATTGGAGCAATCTTTGACCAATGGTGGACTGATGCAATTGTGACTTTTTAAAATTATTCTTTATACTTTGGCTATCTCTCTTTGGTCTCTCATTATAACATAACACAATAATAAAAATAATAATATTCTTTATCACCAGTAATATGCCAAGCACTATTTCCTTTCCTTTATGCACTTTATGTTATAGAATTCCACTAACTTTCCTAAAAGCTATTTACTGCAATTATCTATTACAAAAGAGGAAACTGAAGTCAAGAAAAATGACAATCCTTGCATAACAGTAGTTTCCACCTCAATCTTCTTCTCTTTCCGCCTGCTTCTCTTCTAGCTGTCTTTCTTTTTTTTTTTTTTTTTTTTTTAGGTACTGGGGATTGAACCCAGGGGCATTCTACCTCTGAGCTATACCCAGCCCTATTTTTTTATTCTTTATTTATTTTGAATCAGGGTCCCACTAAGTTACGGAGGCCTCACTAAGTAGCTGAGGCTGGCTGCGAACCCGGATCCTCCGGTCTCAGCCTCCCAAGTACTGGTGCGCCACCACGCCCGGCTGCTGTCTTTCTTTTCCACCTTTTTTACTCCTTTTTTCCCCTCAATCTTTCTTTTCCTCTCATTTAGCTCTTTGCAAGAACAAGATGTTCAATATTGGAAGCATGAAGCTTGAACTCAACAAGAGACGAGCACAACCTGAGTTGACTTGAATTTGCTGTTCAAAGGGGACGGGCAGGAGGGAGCCAGAACAGGGATCATTCCTGATCAACCTCTCTTCCCCCATCACTGTCTCCAGAAGGAGTTGGCTGGCTCACAATAACCCCTTTACACAGAATGTTCTCCCAGATCCTCTCATATAATCATTTACCAGCATCTCATTCATCAGTTTTAAGACAAACATGAGGATGGTGTTCCCCTAAATTAGCTTGAGACCTTGATCTTAAAAATCACAATCTATTTTAATAATTTTCTAATTCAATTTCATGGAAAAATTCAGAGAAAGGACATGGTGGCACATGCTAAACTATCTCAGACAACATCTGTCTAGAATCACGGCAGTTTCCCCCCAATATATGTAAATCATCAGTATTCTACTGAAACTGGAGTCTCCAGGCTGCCTGTAAAGTCTCTTCCTAGAACGTCCCTGAAGCCTCTACTTCCTTTCTTGATAACTCATGTGTGGGAAAGAGCTTAAAGTCACAAGGACTTGGAAAGACTTTTCTGTTTATGGAGAACTGGCAAGTGAATGGAGATCATTGACCTAAGGGATTAATTAATCTTCACAGCTGGTTTGTGAACTATGACTACATTGGGCCGCTAGGATTTGACAAGAGAACTTCATGAGATTAATACACTCCCCAGAATCCCCACTTCTAGTGGAGTTTTGTTTAACCTCACATCCTTAGCTGCCCTATATTCCTGCCAGAACTCCTAGCCCTTCCATGAAGTCATTTATAGGTGATTTGTCAAATACAAAAAGTGAAATGTTAATTTCTACAAGACACTGAAGTTTCAAACTCCAATCAGAATTTTTATCATAATATGTAAGATAACATGGGAAGCCCACATAGCTCCTAGTAGCAAAATCCATTTAGAAAGATTAATTGGTTTATTTCCAAATGAAGTGGGTAGTTTTAGTTAGAGCTTGGCTTTTGCAAATCAGGCAATTTTCATCAGTTCAACAGTACAGTACAGTGCTTTGGCATACTGAGTACTTTGAGTTGAAGGACATTCGGACAAGCCTCAGAAGAAAGAAATTCTCTCTGACATTCTTTCATCCTCCATGTTTCTCCTAAGCAGGTCATAGAAACTAGAACTCCTCATCCCCAAAGTAATCCATAAAACCTAGAAATTTTACTCTCTCGCCTTCTCCCTTCTTCCCTGAAGCCCCTCATGTGACAGGCTTCCTGCCTTAAGCCCAGAGGAAGGACTGTTACCCAGAGAGGAAGAGCAATCTGCATAAACAGACTCTGCCCAGCCCCCCCAGCTGATTATCATAAAGTCAGGTCCTTTGGTCCAATCGAATTTCTACATGACTGTCCATTCTCCATCAAACCTAAACATAAAAACACAGTTTTTCCTGGGTCTTTGGGTCCTCATTTCTGAAGGCGCCCATGTCATTTTGAGTAAGGAAATTTGTTCTGCTTTTCTCCTGCTAACCCATCTTTTGTTATTGGAGATCAGCCAGAACTCTTGTGTAGCAGTCAGACCCCTAAGGGATGCCTTAAACTGCGCACCGTACTGAACCTTACATATACCGCTGTTTCCTATACATACATACCTCTATTAAAGTTTAATTTATAAATTAGGCATAGTAAGAGAGGACCTCAGCAACTTAACGAGGCTCTCCACATTTTAGCGAGGCTCTCCACATTTTAGTGAGGCCCTATTTCAAAATAAAAAATAAAATAGGACTGAGGGTGTGGCTCAGAGGTAGAGTGCCTCTGGGTTCAATCCCCAGTACCATCAAAATAAAAAAGTCAATGTTTATGTTTAGCCTAAGAATCTACCTTAAGAGACCCACCTTTTTTTCCTTTTTTAAAAAAGAGTGCAGGGTATAACTAACTGTTTTCCAAAGCAGACATGTCTTTCATACCATGTATGATTAGAACAGAGGTCCTGCCGGGCGTGGTGGCGCACGCTTGTAATCCCAGTACTTTGGGAGGCGGAGACTGGAGGATCCAGGTTCGCGGCCAGCCTCAGTTCTCTCCCTGTCTCTCTCTCTCTCTTTCTCTCTCTCTCTACCTCTCTCTACTTAGTGAGGCCCTCCGCAACTTCATGAGACCCGGTTTCAAAATAAAGTATAAAAAATAGGACCGGGGGCATAGCGCGGAGGTAGAACGCCCCTGCATTCAATCCCTGGTACCGCAAAAAAAAAAAAAAAAAAAAAAGAACAGAGGTCCTTAAATTTCAACATGAGTTAGAATCATCAGGAGAGCTGGACCCCATCCCAAGAGACTCTAATTCAGTAGATCTGGAGACGGAGAATGTGTTTTTTTCCTCTCTGTCGTGCGCGCACGTGTGTGTGTGTGTGTGTTACTGGGGATGGAACCCATGACATTTTACCTCTAAGCTACACCCCCAGCCCTATTTTATTATTTTTTTTATTTTGAAACAGGGTCTCACTGTGTTGCTGAAGTTGGCCTCGAACTTGGGAGGTATGCACCACCACACCCGGTGAGAATGTGCATTTCTTTTTTTTGTGTGTGTGTGTTACCGGGGATTGAACCCAGGGGCATTTTACCTCCAAGCTACACCCCCGGTTCTACTTTTTATACTTTAATTTGAAACCGGGTCTCACAAAGTTGCAGAGGGCCTCACTAAGTAGCTGAGGCTGGCCGAGAACCCGGATCCTCTGGTCTCCGCTTCCCAAGTACTGGGACTACAAGCGTGTGCCACCACGCCGCCCGGCCCGAGAATGTGCATTTCTAACATGTTTCCAGATGAAGAGGGTTCTCGTTGCTGGGGTACCAGGCTCTGAGAACCACTGCCCTACAAGGAGCTCTTTCTCACCAGGGGTAATGGGAGAACAGTAACATGCAAGGGAAATTGTGGAAACTTCTCTAGACCAGTCAAGATGTGGGTATTTAAAATTCGATCTGGTCTTTTGGATTGCTTTCTTATTGTTTATTTGTTTGAAAGGGTACTGTTTCTCCCAATTAGAAACGGCACTATTTCTCCCCCAAAATAAAGAAGTGATGGCTACCAATACTCTCATCTGGCTCTAATGTTATTTGGTCACGTTTCCATCAACACCTGCTTCTAAATCCAGTACCTCTATTTTCACATCCTCTCCCTCTACTGAAAACAAAAATAAAATAAAGCAAAACTCTAAACTAGATGTCGTGGCTTCTTAGCGGCACTTAAAAAGTTAATGAGGCGCCGGTGGAGCCGATGGATCAGTGGAGGGGAAAGCTGGCACTCTGAGACATTGTGAGAACTCGAGCAGTTTGAACTGTGGAAGAGGCCTCAGGAAATTACAAAAAAAAAACTTTCCGCCCAAGGTTCCAGTTGCCAAGGAGTTTGTGTAGGTTGCTGGAGACCTCACCCCTCCGTGGCTCCTCTGTGACTCACTGTGTCCCCAGGAAGCCTCCGACTCAGCAACCAGAGGCAGCTCAGAAACTGCCTTTGATCTCCCTGGGATGAAATGTGCCAGGGAGCGCTGGTTTCTAAAACACTGATGTTTCTGCTCAAGCTGACGGTTGCAGAGCCTATCCTCCATTCCTAGAAGTCAGTCTGGTTCTGACCCAGGTGGGAAGGTTGAGATTGGAGAAAGTTGTGTAACAGGTCCCACTAGAGCAGTGGGAGATGAAGGGAGGACCGGAACGCCCTTAGTCCCAGCTTAGATGCCCGTCACCCCTGCCAGGTTCCTGGAATCCCATTCTGACTCCCCATTTTTAAGAGCTGGATGGCCTCCTACAGGTAGAAGCTGCTGCACAGAACCAATGGCTTTTCACTGTGGGTGCACTGTATCCCTTGCCATTTCAGATTTTGCTCCTGCAGGTCCAAATCCAATACTAGCCAGAGTCAAGTAAGTTTCCTTTTCCCCACGAAGAGGAGTATCCTCTGCTGCAGGACCGAATCAAATGTTTACTTGGTTTAAATCAGCGCTTCCCCACACTTGAATGTACATCTAGTATAAATAACCTGGGCATCTTGCTAAAAAGCAGACTCTGATTCTACAGGTCTGCACCAGGGCCTGCGATTCTGCATTTCAACAAACTTCCAGGTGAAGTGCAGAGTGCGCTCTGAGGACCAGGCTGTGAGTAGCAAGGGAATTTGGTTTCAACTTTGGCTGCTGTATAAAATCACCTGGAGAAGCTGTTTGTTTGGTCCTTTTTAAGACCAATACCCAGATGTGTGGAGATTTCAATTTTACTGATTTGGAGTGAGGCCTTGTATTCCTCAGCGTTTCCTAGGTGATTTATCATGCAGCCGAGACACAGAAAACAAATCTAAAGTAATGCTTTTTAAAGCTGTAACAGTCATTAGTGGGCTAGAATCAGAAATAATATTTAAAATATTGTTAAATGAAATAGAATGGAGCAGAAAACTGCAGAACATATTATGATAGTGTGTTTTGTGAAATCTTTCAGCTCTGTATCTGTGTGGATATAAAGCTCTCAATGTAAAATATATAACTGGAGATTACAGTCAAAAAGCTTTGGAAGTCTGTTGCAACTAAACTCTACCATTGTCATGTAAAAGTAGACATGGACAATATGTAAGTGAGTGAACCTGGTGGTGAGCAATTTGTATTTCATACAATTTTATATATCACAAAATATATATTTTTTTCTCTCTCTTTTTTTAATAGTACTGGGAGTTGAACCCAGGGACATTCTACCTCTGAGCCACACCCCCAGTCCTATTTTATTTTTTTATTTTGAAACAGGCCGGGCGTGGTGGCACACGCTTGTAATCCCAGTACTTTGGGAGGCAGAGACCGGAGGATCCAGGTTCGCGGCCACCCTCAGCTCTCTGTCTCTCTCTCTGTCTCTCTCTCTCTCTCTCTGTCTCTCTGTCTCTCTCTCTCTCCTTAGTGAGGCCCTCCGCAACTTCGTGAGACCCGGTTTCAAAATAAAGTATAAAAAATAGGACCGGGGGCGTAGCGCGGAGGTAGAACGCCCCTGTGTTCAATCCCCGGTACCGCAAAAAAAAAAAAAGAAACAGGATCTCACTAAGTTGCAGAGGGACTCACTATAAGTTGCTGAGGCTGGCCACGAACCTGTGATCCTCCTGTCTCAGCATCCCAAGGACTGGGATTACAGGTGTGTGCCACCATGCCCAGCTATCACAAAATATTTTCTGTTGATTATTTTTCAACCACTTGTAAATGTAAAGCCAGGCTTAGCTCATGACCTTCACAGCAAAACAGAAACCTGGCTGGTTGGGCCTGTGCAGCCTATAGAGGTTGTTGGCTCCTGATCTAGGCTCATATACCTTCTTTGTTTTGACCCTCAACTTCATTATTATTGGCTGCTTCATCTTTTGTATTTTGATTAAAAACATCTGGATTTAGAGGTGAGGTCTTTTATGGTTTTTAGTGATAATAAAAATTGTTATTGTAAAAACAAAATAGTATTTGGGGGCTTTAAAAAACCAAGTGCTGTATGTGTATATGTCACTATCACTATGAACTACGTAATGATGTGAGATTATAATGCACCAGTAACAGCATAAAAATAAAAAATCTATGTCAAAGTCCTGTATTAAATATGCCAAAGGAAGCCAGGCGTGGTGGCACACGCCCATAATTCCAGTACTTGGAAGGCTGAGACAGGAGGATCGCAGGTTCAAGGATAGTCTCAGCAAGTAGTGAGACTCTCATCAACCTAGTGAGACCTTGTTTCCAAATAAAAATAAAATAGGGCTGGGGTGTAGTTCAGAGGTAGAATGCACCTGGGTTTAATCCCCAGTGGCCCCCCACACACACACTATATATATATATATGCGCGCCAAAGGAGTTCTGGCAAATCACTGAGTAACTGGCTAGAGCATGTGTGTCTTCGCACCTCTCTGGGTAGCACCATTTCACTTTGAGCATGAAATCCCAACACTTCCACTAATAAATTGGCAGTTTGTCATAAGAAATGGATTTTTTAAAGGTGTGATTTGCAAATGAACAAGTGGTGACAAGTGATTATCAAAAGCAAAGAACTTACATGAAAACATGATTCTTTCTTACTATTTGCTGACAACTTCTGTTCTTGACCAGAAGACTAAACAATTTCATTGGTTAAAAATTTATTGTTCTAAGCCGGGCATGGTGGTGCACACTTGTAATCCCAGTACTTGGGAGGCTGAGACTGGAGGATCCGGGTTCGTGGCCAGCCTCAGCTACTTAGTGAGGCCCTCCACAACTTAGTAAGATCCGGTTTCAAAATAAAGGATAAAAAATAGGGCCAACGGTATAGCTCGGAAGTAGAATGCCCCTGGGTTCAATCCCCAGTACCGCCAAAAAAAAAAGAGTGAAATCATAGCTGGGAGTGGTTGCGCACACTTGTAATCTCAGTACTTGGGAGGCTGAGACAGGAGGATTGCAGGTTCGCGGCCAGCCTCAGCTATTAGTGAGGCCCTCCTCAATTTAGACCCTGTTTCAAAATAAAAAATAAAAATAGGGCTGGGGGTGTAGCTCAGAGGTAGAATGCCCCTGGGTTCAATCCCCAATACCGAAAAAAAAATTATTGTTCTATGGTTAAAGCACTCTTCCCTTTTCTTTAGTTACTTGGCATATTGTGCATTTTGTAGTAACCTGTTGGAGAGTTTTATTTTATTTTAAGCTTCTCAAGGGACCATAGTTAAAAAGACTATTGAGTGATATTTTGGGGATGGGGGATTGATCCACTTATTTCGGCTACAATATTAAATATTTATTAACTATCCACTGTGTACCTGGCACTCAGCTCAGCCCTTAGAGATATGGCAGTTGAAAATACAAACCATGATGTCTGAATTTATGCAGCTGATGCAGCTACAAGATTGTAAGCAGATAATGGCAGAGGCAGATGTTAGGCAGTTAGAGATAAATCTGTAATTACCAACTGTGATAAAACCAAATGCAAGTGCTATGAAGAGTGCACTGGAGAGACTCGGTTTTTTAACTAGATGTTTCAATGAAACATCTTTAAGGAGGGACTTGCTAGCTGAGGCCTAAAAAAAGCAGGGATTACATGAGAAAAGAGTGGAGGAAATACCTTCAGGCACAGAGAAAGTTCCAGAGTGCCATTACAAGCAGAGCTCAGAGAGACAGAAGGAGACCAGCATCAGCTAAGACCAGAGGAGTAGGCAAGGATACATCACACAGGCCTGGTGGCAGGTGAAAGATGTTGCATTTTGTTTGAAGGGCAGCAAGAACTAATTTTCAAGGGTTTTACATAGAGTTGTTACATGAACAGATTTGCATTTTTAATCTTCATGGGGAGGCGGGGTGTAATCCAGTACTTGGATTGCACACTTGTAATCCTAGTACTTGGAGGCTGAGACAGGAGGATCACAGATTCACAGCCAGCCTCAGCAACTTAGTGAGGCCCTCCCCAACTTAGTGAGACCCTGTTTAACATAAAACATAAAACAGGGGGAGGGTGTAGCTCAGAGGTAGAATGCCCCTGGGTTCAATCCTCAGTTCCACAAAAAAGAAAAATAAATTTCATGGAGGTCAAAACTGATATTTAAGCCGGGCGTGGTGGCACACACTTGTTATCCCAGTACTTGTGAGACTGAGACAGGAGGATTACAGGTTTGCAGCCAGCCTCAGCAATTTAGTGAGGCCTGCCGCAACTTAGTGACACCCTGTTTCAAAACAAAAGAACAAAATAGGGATAGGGGTGTTTCTCAGAGGTAGAATGTCCCTGGGTTCCATCCCCAGTACCACACACACACACACACACACACACACACACACACACACACACAAACGAGAGTGCTGGCACATAGTGGGAACCAATAAACATTCACTATTGCTATTTAGTTTCCCCCACATCACTGCAGCTACTACTTAGAGAACAGATGGGGCAGTTGTGCAAAGAATGAAAGTGGGAAGACCACTGGGAGATGTCTCTGTGCTTCCAGTGAGGGACACAGGCATTGTGGACAAGGATGGCAGTGGTAGAGATGCGGCATAGAGCAGAGTCATGATAAGACAGGACTAATAGGATTTGGTTATTGGCTGGATGTAAGGAGGTGAGGAAGAGAGGAAAATTAAAGATAATTCCCAGATTTCATTGGAACCATTATGTAAAGGGGAATATGGGAGAAGATACAGGTTTTATGGAATAGTTTACTCAATTTTGAAAACTTTTTAGTTTGAGATATGTATGAAATAGTCAACTAAGAACAGCAAGCAGACAGTTGGGTATATAGCTCTGGAAATTAGAAGAAAACAGTAGGAAATATAAATGGAAAGATGCATCTGCACGTGTCATGGCACATGCATAGAATTTTATGACTTTATACAATAAATGCTGGTTTAGTACCTACTATGTATCAGCCACTGTCTTGTCACTGGGAATATATAGAGAAAAATAACAATAAACTTTCATTTATGAAGTCCTTTGGAGATATAGGAATTATGTTAACCAGAGTACACAGTTAGAGAAGACTAGAGACAGAGGAGCCTCTCAGAAATCTACAAGGATGAAGGTGAAGACGGAGATGGGAGCCGGGACCGTGCTCCAGGCAGAGGGACAGCACAGACACAGGCCCTGAAGGAGAAGTGGCTTGATGTGCTGAGGAGCAGCAAGAGGATGGGCGAGGCAGGAGTGAGCAAATGGGCAGCCAGCAGAAGAGAGAAGGTCTGAATCACACGCACTCGTGTCGTCGTGGGATGTTTCTCTAGGTGTTGTGGGAAGTCGCTGGAGGACTTTGAACAGGGAGGTGATGGAATCTGACTTATATATTTTCCAAAATCTGTCTCTGCTGAGAGTAGATTTTAGAGGTGTGTAAGTCAGGGTTCTCCAGAGAGATGGCATTAATAGTATATATAGAGAGGATGGATAGATGATGATGATGAAGATAGATAGATAGATAGATAGATGACAGATGATAGATAGATAGATAAATAGATGATAGATAGATAGATAGATAGATGACAGATGATAGATAGATAGATAGATAGATATAGATAGATAGATAGATAGATGATAGATAGATAGGTAGGAGGGGATTTATTAGGGGAATTGGCTCACATGATTATAGAGACTGAGAAGTCCCATGCGAGGCAGTGTGCAAGCTGGAGACCTGGGATGCCAGTCACTTGGTTCAGAGCAAGTCTGAAAGCCTCAGAACTAGGGAAGAAATGGTGTAATTCTCAGTCCAAGGCGAAGGTCCAAGAAACCCAGGGTCCACTGGTCTGAGTCCCAGAGTCCCAAGGATGGAAGCCAGGCATGGTGGTGTACTCCTATAATCCCAGTACTTGGGAAGCTGACACAGGAGGATCATAGGTTCAAGGCCAGACTCAGCAACTTAGTAAAACCCTGTTTCAAAATAACAAATAAAAAGGGCTGGGGTGCAGCTCAGAGGTAGAATGCCCCGGGATTCCATTCCCAGTACCAAAAAAATAAAAAAGAATCAAGGGGTTCTGATGTCCACAGGCAGGAGGAGGAGAGTATCTGAGCTTCAGGAGACAGACTAGAAATCATTTTCTCTCCTGTTTTGTCCCATCTGGGCCTCCAGGTGATCGGATGGTGCCTGCCCACCTTGACAGTGGATCTTCCTCTCTCAGGCTACTGACTCATGCTCCAATCTCTTCGGGAAACACCCTCACAGACACATCTAGATGTAATGCTTTACCGGTTCTCTAGGTATTCCTTAGTCCAGTCAAACTGATACCTAAAAATAAAACTCACAAGGGGTCTAGGAAGGAGCAGGGAGATCCATTAAAAAACTCCAAGAGTACTCCTATTCATAGATTATGTGAGCCCTGTGGGTTGAATTGTGTCCCCCAAAATTCCTGTCAAGGTCCTAACCCCATTTAATGGTATTGGGAGATGGGCCCCTTGGGAGGTAATTAGGATTAGGTGAGGTGTGGTGTAGGACCTCAGGATGGGTTAGTGCCCTTAAAAGAACAGAGGTCGCAGAGTGCAAGTGGACTGCTCTCTCTCTCTCTCCTCTCCCTGTCACATGAGAACACAGCAGGAGGGGGCCATGTGCAAGCCAGGAAAAAGTCTTCCTCAGAACCTGACCACGCTACACCCTGTTCTTGGACTCCCAGCCTCCAAAATAGTGAGAAAACACGTTTCTGTTGTTTAACCCACCCGATCTATGGGTATTTTGTTCTGGCAGCTGGACAGACTTATATAATTAGAAAGAAAAAAAAAGATCTGCAGTGGGTGGTAGAGACCAGAAATACCCGCTTCCTGTTGGAGAGTCAGAACTCTGTGCAGAGTTCTGATTTCCAGTGAAAAAAAGTAACAAGTTTGCTTGGCACAGGGAAGAAATCGCTATGGTTTTGAATCAGCTTCATATCCTGAGCAGCACAAACAAAAGAACAGTCTCTGCACTCCAGTGACTCGCTCTCTTCCTGTCCCTTCCCCTGTCATATTCATTTACTGTCTCTGAAAAAGGCCAAGGCAAAATGTAAAGGGAGCAGCTCCCCGGGTTGTGGAATTAGTCAGTTCTCCAAAGAGACTGAATCTCCATCTGCTGCTGTTTATTAGATCACTCTGAACCATAAAAACCTATTGATGAGTGGGAGCCAGCGATATGCCATTACAACAATAGAGATAACGCAATAGCCGGTGTCATAAAATGGTTACCCCTCGTCCCAGTTCTGTTGCAATTGTTCCTCGCTGTGCAGAGCGCATTAAAGGGCTGATTCCACCCACCAGACGGAGTCCTGGTGCTGGAGCTCCTCGGAGACACCTGCTGTGAGTGAAAGGTAATATTGTGTTGATCATTACCGCCTGGGGAGCGATTTCAGAGGCTTGCCAGCTCCTGTCCCTGTGCCGGACGATGGAACAGAGTGGGTCTCAATCAAACTGAAAATGAAATCAATTAACTTTAAATTATTTAAATTTCCCAACCAAGCAATATTGCACGGAGGCTCTCTTACTCTATTTAATTCTGTGACCATACTTGGGGGGACAGGCTGCAATGAGGCTGCAGTGAGGCGTGGATACATTAATATTCTAGACTATTCCTAGGATACCTGTTTCACAGCCATGCCTTCAGTATCTATTTTTCCTCCTGAGGAGAGAAGAAACCTGAAAATAAAAAACTGATTTTTTTTTCCTGGCTTCTTGTATCTGTCTAATCGTATTTCTCAATCCAGATCACTAGAGAAAAGTGCCCTTCCTCTGCCATATTAAGTGAATTACACTGATTTCTAATAACCTTCCTCATCATCTGAGTCAAAGTGTCCCCTGTGACCCCAAAAGTGAGGTAATCAAACTTGCCACCCAGACTCATCGGCCCGCTGATCCTGGCTCTGGGGTTGCTGAGAAGCTAGCCCCCCAGATCTGAAGATTCTACTCCTGCTTTTGTCTCATAGCATGATCCCCACAAAACCTGAAGGAACCTAACCTGCAGATCCCAGGTGGGATCTACACAGTCCTGACCCCATGATGCCACGATGACCTCATGCCACGCTGTGCCGATTATCTCCCGTACCTTTGGCTCAAGGAACTCACTGAGATGGAACATGGTCTTTCCCAACTCTGCTCAGTCTTAAAGCTATACTAGGAAAGTTGCTAAGGCTTTTCCAAATACTAGTTTTAAAAAACAGAAATATGAGAAGAGAGACTATTAGTGCTCAACAAATTTCCGTGTGATTTCTAGAATCCTCAGGTCCTTTATGGTTGGATTTGGGCCATGTGACTAGTTTTGCAAACAGGACAAGTGCAGAAGGAACATAATTGCTTCCAGGTCTAGCTCCTTGGGAAACCCCCTCTGCCAGCTCTTCTCCTGCCTCTCCACCTGGAGATAGGTGGTGCAATTGTGTAAATCCAAAATGGTGGGAGCCACTACTATATCTGCATCCGGACAGCATGTGGGGGAGAATATGTGTATCTATGTTGTGTTAAAATACTGAGATTTTAGGAGTCCTTGTGTTGTCACTTCCAGTATTGATAACCCAGATGTAGACTGTCTTCAGGCTGCTTCCCTGAGTCAGTATTCAGGCACCATACCTTATAGTTTAACCAATCTTATCAATGATTTTGAAGTCTTAGCAGCAACCATTTTTACACATGCAAGTAGTAGTCATCTTTAGGCTTGGACTAATGGGCATAAAAACTCAATGAAATACATTATGTATTATTGATTATGTACAAAGCAGTGAGCTAAAAATTGTGGGAAAACCCTTAAAAGCACAAAGCACATCCAAGGATATTACATGAAAGCCGTGAGAGGTAAGGAGTGTTTATCGATAAAGCACTTAAATAACAGTGGTTTTTCTAAAGAAATCAAAGTATGGAGAAAGCAATGTGGGGCGAATGTGTCTGCAGATTCTTTGTTACGTGGAGAGATCATTAGGGTCTTGGAGACTAGGTGACATAGACGACAACTGTGCCCCTCCCCCGCCAAACTCATGTGTTGAAGGCCTAACTTCTAGAACCCTAGGATGTGACTGTATTTGGAGCTAGGGCCTTTAAAGAGGTAATTAAGTTAACCCATTACCATGAGCTCTAATCTAATATGGCTGGTGTCCTTATAGGAAGAAGAAATAAAAACACAGACAGAAGGAAGATCATGAAGAGACAAGGGGAAGGCTGCTGTTGACAAAGCCAGGACAGAGGCCTCAGGAGAAATCAGCCCTGCTGACACCTTGATCTTAGACTTCGGCCTTCAGAATTTTGAGAAACACATCTCTGTTGTTTGAAAAAAGCACTCAGTCTGCGGTGCTTCTTATGACAGCCCCAACAAACGACCGTAGGCAAACTTTTCACCAAGCACAGCAAAGAGAGAGCAGTCAGTGCAATATCATTTGACTGAACGAAAGCTCAGTGGGGATAATGAGGTTGGAAGAAAATAGGGAGATACTTTCCCTAGAGATACTGAGAATTATGATTAGACTGATCTGTTGGAGTAACATTTGCAAGGACCTTTATTCTCTGACTTGAGAAGGAGTGTGTGTGTGTGTGTGTGTGTGTGTGTGCGTGTGTGTGTGTGTTGTACTGGTGATTGAGCCCAAGGGCATTCTACCTTTGAGCCACACCCTCAGACCTATTTTATTTTATTTTATTCTTCGGTTTTTTTTGTGGTACTGGGGTTGAACCTAGGGGCATTCTACCTCCAGGCTACACCCCCAGCCCTATTTTTCATTCTTTATTTTTGAAACAGGGTCTCACTAAGTTGCAGAGGGCCTCACTAAGTAGCTGAGGCTGGCCACGAACCTTCGATCCTCCTGTCTCAGCCTCCCAAATACTGGGATTACAAACATGCACCACTATGCCCGGCTCACCTATTTTATTTTTTATATTGAAACTGGGCCTTGCTAAGTTGCTGAGGCTGTCTGCAAACCTGCCCTCTTCCTATCTCAGCCTCCCCAATACTGGGATGACATGGGGTGCACCATCATGCCCAGTTTGGTTGAGAAATTTTGACATTACTCTGCCAGTGATTTGCAAACAGTAGTATATAATAGTCAAGATATTACATGAAATTACCCTACCCATGGTAGGGTCCAGATATTAGTGTTTTTAACAAGCTTCTTGATGATTCTGATCCACTCTGAGTAAGTATGAGGGCCACTGTGGTAAGCAGCTAGGGATTGCTCGAAGCTTTGAATGAGCATTTTCCTGTCTGGGTAGGAGACAGCAGGCAGTCCCCGGTGGAGCAGCTCTTCATCTTTGATCTTGCCCTGCCCAGAAAAATGGAAGCGCACAACTACAGGACTAAAAGAAAGGAGTGGATATTAAATCCAGTGCATCCTGGCATAGGAAAGCCCACTTCCACTTAGTTAACATGCATTCTTATTGAAAACTGAAAGCATTTTTCTAAATTCTTTTGTTGTTTTTAAATGTATATATAAAAGTATCAGGAAATAAATTAAAAACCAGTTTAATTCTCACTATCCTGCCATAAGCATCTTGTTAAACATTACCTCAGACATCTATCAGCACATCAATTTACATTTAAGCACACAGTTTGATATACACGTGATGATACTTTTTGTGTTCTTCTCTATAACCCACTTTATCATTCAAAAATAGACTGCAGAAATACTTCCAAATCTTTATTTATATCTACATCAACATTTTCCATTGTTTGCATGTTTTCTAATTATTTAACCAGACCTTAATTAATAGGTACATAAATCATTTCTGATTGTTGACTCTTAAAAACAGCAATGAATAGGGATTGCAGGGGAGTGATAAAGTATACAGGGCTTCTTTTTGGGGTGATAAAAATGTACTAAACTTGACTGTGATGCTGGTAGCCCATATATGTGAATATACTAAAAGTCACTGAATTGTAAACTTTAAATATAAGATATAAAATAAGAGAAAATGAAACTCAAAGTAAAGTGGAACAAAGGAAATAATGAAAAGTAAAAATCAATAAAATAGAAAACAATAGAAAAATATACTCCAAAGTTAATTCTTCAAAAAGTTAATAAACTTAATTAACTCTCAGCAAAACTCATCAAAAAGGGGGTAAAGTAAATTGAGGGACAAGAGACAGGATATCATTACGGATCTACAGACATTACAATGACAGTGGGAACCAGGTGTAATGGCACAATCCTAGTACTTGAGAGGCTAAGACAGGAGGATCGCAGGTTCGAGGACAGCATCAGCAAGCAGTGAAACTCTCATCAACCTAGTGAGACCCTGATTCAAAAATAAATAAATAAATAAATAAATAAATAAAATAGGGCTGGGGGTGTAACTCAGAGGTAGAATGCCTCTGGGTTCAATCCCCAGCACCACACACACGGGAAAAAAAAAAGACATGCTAAGTGAAATAAGTTAGTCACTGTATGATCGTCAGGGGTTGAGTGGTGAGGGAAATGGGAAATTAGTGTTTAACTGGCACAGAGTTTTAGTTGGGGAAGTTAAGACATTTCAGAGATGAGGGGTGGTGATGGTTGCACAACAGTATTATTATTGTACAAGTACTTAAGGCCACAGAACCATAAACATATGATGGTTAAAATGGTAAGGTTCATGTTAGATATATATTTACCACAGTAAAAAGAATAAAAGAGGACTTCAAGAAAAATTTTAATCTATTTCAAATTTGGATCCAAGTAAATAGCCAAAGGCATAGCCCCAAACAAACAAACAAACAAACAAAAAACAAAATGAAATGAAAACAGCCAAGAGCTAAGTGGTTCTACAGAAGGTACCTCAGTGTGGACCCACTCACATTGGACACAAACACTTTCAAAGCTGTCTCCCCACATGGCTCTCGGGCCTTAGAGTGCCTTATGGTCCTTTAAAAAATCAAGAGCCCACTCTTCAACCAAAATCCTGACTTTATAATATAACTTTAAACTCAAAACAGCAAAACACTAACAGTCAATCAGATGAAACACTGTGTGAGAAGTCCCATTGGATAACAAGTAAACCAATTAAGGAAGATGAATATGACAATAATGTGCAATAGAGATTGGAAAAAGTGAAATATATGAGTTATTGCTCCAATAAAAAGCCAACATTTAGCTGGGCGTGGTGACACAAGCCTGTTATCCCAGTACTTGGAAAAGCTGAGACAGAAGGATCAAAGGTTCAAGGCTAGTCTCAGCAACTTAGTGAGATCCTGTTTCAAAATAAAAAATAAAAAGGGCTGGGGGTATAGCTCAGAGGTAGCATGCCCCTGGGTTCAAAAAACAAAACCAACATTTTCCTGAGAAAGTTGAGCAAGCTTTTGAAATATGTAAATGTCAATTAAAAAAAAGTACATCAAAAGTAGAGAAAAGCTACTATCCAGAAGTGTATGTCAGTATGAGCTTATATTATGCAAGAATAGATTTCCAAGAGATGCCCTATGTACGGCTGTAATTTTATATTATAATAATAACCAGAATCATTATTTAACTGCGTGGTAATCATAAACTTTTCCAACAGAGCAAATAAAATTGGTCAAAAAGTGTTTAGATAATGCATGTCAAACTTCTTCAGTCACAAGTGTTACCCTCTGAGGAAATAAAGACAGACTACAGGTCATGCAAGTAGTGAAAGGATAGATAGTACGTAGGTAATAAATAGGAGGGTAGGCATACACATTGTTTGCAGATCAAAGTTTAAGTGAAATTTAGGGCAGCAGGTATAACAGTCAAGTCCTGGGCTTATGTGGAGATACAATAAGGAATAAAAGCAGTCAGTGTTAAATTATCATTTATATAAAGTATATTCACACACAGCCGAGCTTGGTGGCACTTGCCTGTAATCTCAGTACTTGGGAGGCTGAGATACAAGGATCGCAGGTGAGGCAACTCAGTGAGACCCTTAGCAACTTAGCAAGACCCTGTTTCAAAATTTAAAAAATAAAAAAAGTACGGGGGAATGTAGCTCAGTGATAGAATGCTCCTGAGTTCAATCCCCAGTACCCAGTACCCCCCTACACACACATTATGTATATGTGTATGTATATGTATATGTATGTATATGTATATGTATATGTATGTGTATGTGTATATGTATATGTATATATATATATGTATGTGTATATGTATATGTAATGTCCAATCCACAAAGATGCTTAATTCTTTGGGTCAATGTGTCCAATTTATCTTTTATCCTTATGTCTTAAATCCTTGCTGGAGTCAATATTTCACCTTGAATGACAGAAGGTTGTCCAAATTGTTCTTTTCTTTTCTTTTGTGGTACTGGGGATTGAACTCAGGGGCATTCTACCACTAAGCTACACCCTCAGCCCTTTTTTTTTGTTTGTTTTATTTTTTCATTTTTTCAAAACAGGGTCTCATTAGGTTGCGGAGAGTCTCAGCTACATTGCTGAGGCTGTCCTCAAACCCATGATCCTCCTATCTCAGCTTCCCAAGTACTGTGATTACAAGCGTGCACCACCACACCCAGCTGTTCTTTTTTTATGAGGCTCAGAGACCAGCAATCCCCTTGGAGAACTTCCAAAGAAAGTTTCTTAAAACTCACTTCTTAACTGTGCTGGTTGATTTTTATTGTTTACCCAGTAATATATATTATCTATAGAATTGAGATTATTTCAGGTCAGTTAAGCCTTTTATCCCATTTTTTTAGAACTGTAGAACTCTAAATTAATATTCATATATGTCCCTTTCACAGATATTATAATAGTCCACTAAGGAGGTATAGGTATTAGTTATTATTCCTATGACATAAATAGGGAACCTGGAATTTAGTGAAAGATCAGCCTGGGACTCAAACTTAGATTCTCTGACGTTAGATCACTTGTCGTCTCTTGTTCAATGATTTAAAACTAGAAAAAACTCATTGTATGTCTACCCCAGGAAAGCAGGGAGATAGCAGATAACCTATTTAAACAGAGAAGTTGAGACAAAATGGGAAAAGATCAGTTTTTTATTGATTTGACTGAAATGACACAAAGTTAATGACCTTAAAAGACAAAATATTTCATTTTTAAAAATGAATTTTACAAACAAAAATTTATTACAGAACTCATTGAAAAGTAGAAATGAAACACGTATCCACAGCTAGTACGAAAAGAGGGGCTTTTTTCATGAAAAGTGGCTTATTTTCTTCACTCTTAATTCACCAAACAAAGAAGCAAATAAAAGTCTACTTGATTTATACCTCAAACACATATCTTTTGAGATTTGTGTAGAATTAAAGAAAAAAAATTACTGTGCTATTTGACCACCAAAACATTCCTTTCAACATTAATTTCTCACATTAAGCTCATTTAACTTCAATTTTTTGGAATTCTGATTCACAAGATGAGGGAGAGGCATTTGATAAATCAGTTTTACATGCATGCATGGAGTCCGCGGCACTCTCGCTGGGGGTGGGTCCTCTCTCTCTCTCTCTGTTTTATGCCTGGGGTCCTACTGGCTTCAAAGCACCGAGGGACTTTCCCTGTGGGCCACTGGTTGGAAGTGGATACATTCTGGAGCCAAAGTGCTGGAAGCTGCCCAGTGAGCAATGGAAAAAGAGGCCTCATCTGTACCTCCTGGCTCAGTAGGAGTTTGCCCCACCATTGTAACCAGGCAGCTTCTTCTTCAATGCTTTCTCTTAATTACACTCATCCCAATCCTGAGAGATATTTTCAAATGTTCTTCTTCCTAAGAGAATCTTTCCACTATCCTGTATTACTTTCAATCTCTAGCTATTTTGTCAAATGTCTAGAAAGAACAGTGACACTGGGCCTTTCTGCATCTCTACCTCCTACCTCCCTTTCTTTCTTTTTTTTTTTTTTTGGCGGTACTGGGGATTGAACCCAGGGGCATTCTACCTCCAAGCTACACCCTCAGGCCTATTTTTTATTTTGAAACAGGGTCTCACTAAGTTACGGGGGCCTCACTTAGTAGCTGAGGCTGGCTGCGAACCCAGATCCTCCGTTCTCAGCCTCCCAAGTAGTGGGATTACAAGCGTGCACCACCACGCCCCGCTTCTACCTCCCTTTCATTCCCTGTGATCTGCCCTCCACTCCCCTGCTCTGCTCAACTTTTCCCAGAGAGGTCTCTAAGCGCTTCTGTGTGAGCGAGCTTGGAAGCCACTTCTGTCCTCCTCGAAGTGCCTGCTGTGTCTGGGCTGTTCATACTGAGCCTTGCTTTCCTCTCGCTTTAGTCTCTCCTTTTCTTTGGTTGGGTGCTGAAACATAGGTGGCCCCTAGGCTTCCGTAAGTAGCCCTCTTTTTTTTCCCTCAGCCCAGACAGTCTCTCTTGCTCTCATTCCGGTTTCTACAGGGACTTGTAGACACCAACACTCCAGGATTCATCCTCCCCTTTCTGATCTTTGAGAGCCTGAGCCCATATTTGTTCCCAAACGAAAGCTCAGCATTTCCCCTGGGAAGTACCTTGGTCACCTCGGTATCAGCATTCCGAACACCAAACTCCTCTCCCCTGCAAATTTTTCTCCCTCCCCTTCTTGGGTGAATAGTACTGCCAGCTTATTATTCATCCAAGATAAAGAATTTAAGTCTTCACTGATGTTTGCTTCCACCAAGCCCCTTGTTAAGTTGTTTCGTTTGTTTCTTGAATTTGTCCCCTCTTCTCTTGCCTCTGATTCCATCCTGGCTCAGACTGTCACGATCACTGTTCTGTATGGTACCAATAGTCCTTGGTGAAAAGTGGTAACCTTCCACCTCCAGTCTTTCCTAGTCTAAAACATCCTGACGATGGCCAAATGCACTGAAATGTTATCAAAGAATATGGTAGAATTCAGTGGAAAACTCATCTCATTTTGGGTAGGGGAAAAAAAAACTTTGCTGTTAAGAGAATACGCAGCTGGGTGTGGTGGCCCATGGCTATAATCCCAGTACTTGGGAGGCTGAAACAGGATCACAGGTTTGAAACCAGCCTCAGCAATTGAGGAAGATACTCAGCAACCTAGCAAGACCCTGTTTCAAAATAAAAAATTAAAAGGGGCTGGGAGTGTAGTTCAGAGGTAGAATGCCCCTGAGTTCAGAATCCCCAGTACCATGAAAACAAACAAAAAACCCACAAGAGAGAGAGACTAGATAAACCCTAAACCCTAATCTGTCCTATCACTTCCTACCCTAGGAATATTTCTGAAGTGGAAATATTTCCATTCCTTTCTAGTTTAAAGCTCCTTATTAGCACTTTATTACCTTCAGAATCGAGGTAGGGGAGGACAGGGGGCTCTTGTTTCTTTTTTTCACTCTACTCTTACTCCATCTCTGCTAATTTGCATTTAATTTCCAGAGGTCATGATGCTCTTTGCCACCTCTGGGCTTTGTACATTTAGTTTTCTCTGCCCTCTTCTCACCTGTGCTTCACCTGTCGGATTGTCCAGTCCTCCCGAAGACTCGGGTCTCACCATTCTCCAAGGAGGTCAGCCTTTACCCCTTCCCAAACTTCTTTTAATCCTTTGAAATTGCTTTTTCATACCTTGGGGGCCTTTGTGCACACCGTTTTCTCTGGCTTGAACACTTCTTCTGTCTCAGCTTGCCTGACTCTTACCTAGCAAAAACTCAGCTCGATGCCCCCTGCTCTGTTCCTGACTTGCCGAGCTTGATCTGAACTTGATCAGAATATGATTTACTACTGTCAAAATGGCAAACTGGACAGTGGCTTTTTAAATAAATCTATGTAATTGATTTTAGGTGCAGAGTATTGATTAGTGTAATGCCACCTATTATAGGAGAAAAACTCCTACATACGAACACCCTAAAACAATAGAGGTTCATTTCTTTCCCATCAGAAGTCCAAAACAGATGTTCCTAATTATCAGGTGGCTCTACTCCAAGCATGAGTCAGGGCCCCAAGTTCCATCTTGTGGCTCGCCCAGTTCTAAAACATGTTCAGCTGGGCATGGTAGCACACGGCTGTAATCCCAGTACTTGGGAGGCTGAGACAGGAGGATTACAAGTTCAAGGCCAGCCTCAGCAACTTAGTAAGACCCTGTTTCAATCAATCAATCAATCAATCAATAAATAAATAAATAAATAAATCTGGGGGTGTAACTCAGAGGTAGAATGCCCCTGGGTACTATCTCTAGTACCAATAATAATAAAATAACAACAACAATGGTAATAATTATAATAATAATAACATATGTTCATTTTTTAAAAAGGAAAGGAAATTTTACAGGCCATCATACTGGTGCCACTTATGGTCTCTGCCCACAAATCACTAGCCACAAGCACATGGCCACACCCATTATAAGAGGGACTGGAAAAAGTCTTCAAACTGCCTAGAAAGAAGTCTAGAGCTAGACTCTGAGTTTTGGTTTTCTATCATCAATTCCTTTTACAGAACTGATCTGTAATTGTTGGATGAATGAGTGAATGAAAAGCAATCGATTGGCCGGGCATGGTGGCACACACTTGCATAATCCCAGTACTTGGGAGACTGAGACAGGAGGATCGCAGGTTCAAAACCAGCCCCAGTAACATAGTGAAGCTCTCAGCAATTTAGTGAGACCCTGTTTCCAAATAAGAAATAGAAAGGACTGGGGGTGTAACTTGGAGGTAGAATGACCCTGGGTTCAATCCCTAGCACCACACACACACACACACACACACACAAAAGCAATAGATTTTATAATTCTCAGTATTTAACAGACTAGTAGGATAATCCATAGATTAGAAGCCCATGTAGAACCTAGAAAAATTCAGAGGAGAACCAGAAGAGATGATTAGCAACTGGAAATTAGGTCTTGGAGGAATGGTTAAAAGTTCTAGATTGTTCCTCGTGGAATAAAAGAGCATAAGAGGAAAACTTAATTAAGGTCTTAAAAGTTATCAAAATCTCTTTGTGCATGTATGTGCCTATCACTCTGAACTTCATTACGATGTAAGACTATAATGCATCAATAAAAGTATATTTAAAAAGTTATAGCCGGGCGTGGTGGTGCACACTTGTAATCCCACTACTTGGGAGGCTGAGACCAGAGGATCATAGGTTCAAAGTCAGCCTCAGCTACTTAGTGAGGCCCTCTGCAACTTAGTGAGACCCTGTTTCAAAATAAAGAATAAAAAATAGGGCTGAGGGTATAGCTTGGAGGTAGAATGCCCCTGGGTTCAATCCCCAGTACCGAAAAAAAAAGTTTTAAAATACTATATTTATTCTAACAAATTTTGCTTGTTCATTGTTAGTTTTTATTGTTGTTTAACTAGGATTTCTAACAAGAAACAGACCTATGATCATTTAACATTTTTGTAAGTTTAATTTTTTTAAATGAGATTTGCTAAATAAAGCCATGATAAGTAAATCTCAAGTAACACCTGATCTATGGATCTTTGAAAATGCCAGGCAAGAAGAGATTTATCTTTTTTAAAATTGTAGAAACAGAAATTAACTTTTCAGATAAAAAAATAAACACACACAACTTCTGTATAATGCAAAATTAGATATTTCAAGTCAGCCACACACTTGCTTTGGTTATAATGTAAAATCAATTATATCAACCACAACCACAAGCCAGAGAAAACCCTAAGTAATTAACTTTACTTACTTATTTCTACTGATATTCACTCATAATCATGTTAAATATAACAGATGCCCTGCAATAATTAGAAAAGTATATTGCCAAGAAATTTCTACTCAGAAAAAACAAAGGAGCCAGGCATGGTGGCGCACACTTGTAATCCCAGTACTTGGGAGGCTGAGACAGGAAGATCGCAGGTTCGCAGCCAGCCTCAGCTACTTAGTGAGGCCCTCTGCAACTTAGTGAGACCCTGTTCAAAAATAAAGAATAAAAATAGGGCTGGGGCTGTAGCCCGGAGGTAGAATGCCCCTGGGTTCAATCCCCAGTAAAAGAAAAGAAAAGAAAAGAAAAGAAAAGAAAAGAAAAAAGAAAAGAAAAGAAAAGAAAAGAAAAACCAAAGGGATTTATTATATAATAATTTATTTTTTATTCTGCCTCTGGCTATTTCTTTTACAGTGCAGTAGAGTGAGAAAAACTTGTCAGGGGAGAGTGGCATAAAGCCCCTTTATGTGTGCCTTACAGGAAAGGCCTCAGGTTGTCGAGGTGAAAGATCACGGTGACGTGGCTGGAAGAGGCAGGGGAGATAGAAAATAGTAGATGGATTCGCAAGTTCTTTTGGAACCCTGGAAATTTCCTTCCTTCCTTCCTTCCTTCCTTCCTTCCTTCCTTTTCTTATGAAATCAGCTACACATTATAAAGGACTTCGTGTGTTTGTGTGTATATGTGTATGTGTGTGTGTTTATTGGGGATTGAACCCAGAAACATTTTACCTCTGAGCCACACACCCCCCCCTGGACCTTTTTATTCTTTATTTTGAGATGAGGTCTTGTTAAGATACTATGTGCTGGCCTGAAACCTGTGATTGTCCTTTCTTAGCCTCCCAAGTAATGATATTAGGGCCATGTACCACTGTGCATGGATATTTATTATTATATATAAGGGGTATTTATTATTATTATATTTTAATCCGGAACTTCAGGGGTATTTTGTTTTTGTTATTTTGTTTTGTTTTTTAGCACTTGGACTGCAGATCTACTTAAAGAAGAAGCTTTTTTTCTTTTCCTAATTAACCAAAAAATATGTTTTTAAAGAAAAATAAAATAAAAAGTAATGATAATCAGTCATGGTGGGGCACACCTGTAATTCCAGTACTTGGGAGGCTAAGACAGGAGGATCACAGGTTCTAGTCCAGTGTACAGTAACTTAGCAAGACCCAGTTTCAAAATTAAAAAATAAAATAGGGCAAGGCTGTGGCTCAGAGTTTGAGTACCCCTGGATTTTGTCCCTGGTAACACACACACACACACACACACACACACACACACACACACACAT
Organism: Glis glis; assembly: GCA_004027185.1. Lineage (NCBI taxonomy): Eukaryota > Metazoa > Chordata > Mammalia > Rodentia > Gliridae > Glis > Glis glis. Next base: position 71,581 of record PVJS01003589.1, read on the forward strand.
AATGATATTGGTGGCATGTTCTAACATAAGCAAAAGTCAGGAAAATGTTACTCAAACAGTTACATCTAGGAATCCTCCTCTAAAAGTTAATAATTATAAGGCTGTTTGTTTGCTGGGAATACCATGACAAAGTTCCACCTATTGGGTGGCTTTGTGAACAACAGAAACAAAACGAATTGTCTCACAGTTCTGGAGCTGGAGTCCCAACTGGTCAGCAGGGTTGGTCCCTTCTGCGGGTTGGGAGGAGAATCTGCTCCATGCCTCTGCTGGCGTCTGGCGGTTTGCTGGGGCTCCTTGGCATTCCTGGGTCATGCGACATCGCCCCAGTCTCTGCCTTCATATTCACGTGGCTTCTCCCTGTGTGCGTGTCTGTGTCTGAATTCCCCCTTTTATAAGGTCACCATTCACATTGGATCAGAGCCGACCCTGCTCCAGAATGACTCCATCTCAGCTGCTTACATCTGCAACAGGTCTGTTCCCAAATAAGGTCACGATCCGAGGTCCTGAGGGTTAGGACATCAGCGTATGAATTTTTGAGGAACACATTCTACCTATGACAGCAGGATTTAGAAAGTGCAGGTGTGAGTCTCCCCATTTGTCCTTACTTTGAGGTAAAACTTAAAAAGAACCTTCCCATCCAGATTAGACTCTTTTCTGTTAAACAGCAACAATCTGACTCCCAAGGCCCCTTCTGTCTGAAGAGGAATGATGGGAAGAAGGAAGCCGCATGGACCAAGTGTACAGGCTCCCTTAAAACAGCAGAAGTAGCCAGGCATGGTGGCACAGGCCTGTAATCTCAATACTTGGGAGTCTGAGACAAGAGGATCACAGGTTCAAGGACAGCCTCAACAAGTAGTGAAGATTCTCATCAACCTAGTGAGACATCAAAAATTTGAAACATCAAACCTCAAAAATTTGAAACATCAACCTGTTTCAAAATAAAATAAAATAGGGCTCAGGGTGTAGCTTGGAGGTAGGATTCCACTGGGTTCAATTCCTAGCACTACAAAAACAAAACAAAACAAACCCAGCAGCAATAGCCAGTCATGGTGGCACACACCTGTAATCTTAGTACTTGGAAGTCTGAAACAAGAGGAGCACAGGTTTGAAGCCAGCCTCAGCACTTAGTGAGGCCTTCAGCAACTTAGAACCTGTTTCTAAATAAAAAATAAAAAGGGCTGGAGTGTAGCTCAGAGGTTCCATCCCCAGTACCAAGGGAGGAAAAAACAAAAAGAAAAAAAAACAGTACTAGTAGAGAGCTTCTAGAAGAAGAGGCACATTCCCAAACCCGATTAGAATACTTTACTTTGACAGCAAAGTCACTTTCAGCTGTTTTTATGAGCACATTCTATTTTCCCTGAAGTTCCATCAAAATGCAAATATAGACATGCAGAACACGAGGGATCTTCTCTTTGTAGCAAACACTCACACCAAGTGATTTTCAGCAATTAAAATGGCAGCTTCAATAACAATCAGATTTCCCACATCACCTGCCCCTTTAATCATAAATAGCATAGTCACCAGAGAGCCTTCATAAACACTAACCAGAGCAAATGAGATTATTTTCTCACTTTCTGTAGAGTTTTCATTTAAAACCTCACAGAACTGTAGAATTAATGAGCTTGAAGCAGGTGTGGAATCACTCAGTCCAGGGATTCCCAGGGGTGCTCTGCAGAGCCCAGGAGCTCGTGGCTGTCCTGAGGGGTGGGGGGCACTGGGGAGGAGATCAAGAGGAAAGGGAATCTGGTCTCCTCTGTCCTCCTAGCCCAGTCCAATCTGGGCAGTCTACTTTCATCTCATGTACATATTGCAGTTTGGTTGAAGAAAGAATTTCATAGTTTCCAAAAGCAAGGAATTTTAGACCCAGAGAAATTGTACTTTATTGAAATTCCTCCAGCTAGCCCAGCGAGCAGCAGTACTGAGAGTGGAGTTGTCTTTTCTGTCAGTTCATATTCAGCTACACCTCTCCCATTCTCATTCAAATGTAAGAAGGAAAACCCACCAAAGGGCCTTTTGAGACAGAGATTTTTGTCTGCCTTGATTAGATGAGTTTGCAGTGACTCAGTGCATTCGTAAGAATAACCCAAACCTAGGCTGCCGCATTTTTAATGCAACTCTCTCAACAAAGCAAAAATTCTGATGACATAATGATGTGACTCATGTGCATGACCTATGTTATGTTTCAAGTGAATTAACAAATCTCGACCTTTATTCCTCATCGACAAGTTTTTTCTCTCTCAGTTCAGCGAAGAACATCACATTTTTTTAAAAAAAACAGGGCCTCCCTAGGTTGCTGAGAGTCTCTCTTTGTTGCTGAAGTTGGCCTCGAACCTGTGATCCTCCTGTCTCAGCCTCCCCAGTACTGGGATTACAGGTATGCACCACCATGACTTGCTCAGCATCAAAATTTTTATTTATTTATGTGATACTAGGGATTGAACCCAGAGGCATTCTACCTTCAAGCTATACCCCCAGCCTGATTTTATTTCTTATTTGGAAACAGGATCTCACTAGGTTGCTGAGAGTCTTGCTAAATTGCGGAGGCCGGCTTTGAACCTGCGATCCTCCTGTCTCAACCTCCCAAGGACTAGGATTACAAGCGTGCGCCACCACGCCCAGCCTAGCACCAAATTTTTTTTTTGTTTGTTTTTATTGGTGCATTGTAGTCTCACATCACAATGAGTATCAGTTTGGTGTTAACATACATGCACACAGCTCTTGGTGTCCCTCCCCTCTGCCTCCCCCCCCCCACATGTAGCACTGAGAATGATGTTGGTATAATCTCATATATACACATTGTTTATGACAGTAATTCCATAGATTCACTACTTTCTTACCCTTCCCCTTCCCTTGTACCCCTTCCCTTGCACCACTGAGGGTTCTCCGTTGTCATTGAAGTCCCTTTTGTGTCCCCACTACTCCCTAAGTTGCGCATATTAATGAAAACATATGACCCTTCATTTTTTGTGATTGGCTAATCTCACTTAACATAATGTTCTCCAGATCTTTCCATTTTCTTGCAAATGCTGTTATTTTGTTCTTCTTTATTGCTGAG
>PVJS01003590.1:0-74563 GCA_004027185.1 Glis glis
ACGCCCGGGGGTGTCCGGTACCTGGCGCGGGGGCGACCCGGCCCAGGTGGCTCTGGGGCCGGCGGTGTGGCGCGCGCGGAGACGCCTGGGGGTGTCCGGTACCTGGTGCGGGGGCGGCCCGGCCCAGGTGGCTCAGGGACCGGAGGTGTGGCGCGCGCGCGGAGACGCTCGGGGGTGTCCGGTACCTGGCGCGGGGGCGGCCCGGCCCAGGTGGCTCTGGGGCCGGCGGTGTGGCGCGCGCGGAGACGCCCGGGGGTGTCCGGTACCTCGCCCTTCACCATTTTTAATGAGTTTTCTGTATTTTACACTAGGTGAATCAAGCAATAGATAAGTAGTAAATGTCATCAATTAGGAAAGGCATCTGTATATTATAGCTTATTAGATATATCACAATTAAGTTTTCTTCCTCAAGGCCCTTGTTAATCTCTGTCATATTCGCCTGATAAATTGCCAACTAATAAGATATTTTTCAATTATTTCATGGTATGATTTTCTTTTTTTGGGGGGGGATACCGGGGATTGAACCCAGGGACGTTCTACCTCCGCGCTACGCCCCCGGCCCCATTTTTTATACTTTATTTTGAGACTGGGTCTCACGAAGTTGCGGAGGGCCTCACTAAGGAGAGAGAGAGAGAGAGAGAGAGAGAGAGAGAGACAGGAAGGGAGAGAGAGAGAGAGAGGTGGGGGAGAGAGAGTGAGAGAGCGTGCGCGTGCGCGCGTGCGTTAGCTGAGGCTGGCCGCGAACCCGGATCCTCCGGTCTCCACCTCCCAAAGTACTGGGATTACAAGCATGCGCCACCACGCCCAGCTGGTCATGATTTTCTTTAAAAATACAATTTTCTTTAAAAATACAATGAATGGTATAAATGGTTTCCCAAAATAATTGACCCATTCACAGGAACACAAAATTTGTACAGAGTTGAATCTTAAATCCATGTTTAACAACTTTAAACAAAGATGATAGGCTGAGTGAATTAAGAGTAAAGGTAATGATAAAAGGAAAGGTTGATATCTCTGAGGTATGAGAGGATGAGGACTGGTAGGACTCAACAGTAGGAATATTTAAGACTAATAAATTAGTCTGAGGATTTTCCTGAATTTCCTAATAGAAACTAGAGAGGGAATAGAGCAACTAGAGAAGGAAGAGGAGTACCTGATAATAAGCACAATTCCTTAAATTTAGTCTTACTCTGGATTTAGGGCCAGAGCTAATTGATGTGAGGCTATTATTTGCTCTATTTTTCTTAATTCTCCAGTGTTCAGTCATAAGACACATTTTTTTTTTTTTTTGCGGTACCAGGGATTGAACGCAGGGGCGTTCTACCTCCGCGCTACGCCCCCGGCCCTATTTTTTTATACTTTATTTTGAAACCAGGTCTCACGAAGTTGCGGAGGGCCTTACTAAGGAGAGAGGGAGAGAGAGAGAGAGAGAGAGAGGGAGAGAGAGAGAGAGAGAGAGCTGAGGCTGGCCGCGAACCTGGATCCTCCGGTCTCCGCCTCCCAAAGTACTGGGATTACAAGCGTGCGCCACCACACCCGGTGTAAGACAGATATTTTACTGCAGAGCTAGATGTAAAGTAGTAGTGTTCACATTGGATCATCTTTGAGAAGAAAAACTGACTTCCTCATTCTCCCCCCACACTAGCCCCAGTCCTCCATGCAGAATTTGGTAAGAGACCTTACATAACTACATCTACATTATTGACTTCTTTATGCCAATGAGATGGTGATGAATTCAGGGATTCCTACTTACATATTTTTTCCAACAACTTTTTTTTTTTGGTACCAGGGATTGAACCCAGGGGTGTTCTACCTCCGCGCCACACCCCTGGCCCTATTTTTTTTATACTTTATTTTGAAACCAGGTCTCACGAAGTTGCGGAGGGCCTCACTAGGTAGACAGAGAGAGAGAGAGAGAGACAGGGACAGAGAGAGAGAGAGAGAGAGAGAGAGAGAGAGCTGAGGCTGGCCGCAAACCCGGATCCTCCAGTCTCTGCCTCCCAAAGTACTGGGATTACAAGCGTGCGCCACCATGCCCGGATCCAACAACTTATTTTTAATTTGCAAAACTTTTGAACATTATAAATAGTTATTCAAAAATATTTTAAAATTCAAAGAAACATAAAGTTTATAGTCTATTAAGTGAATCAATGTGATTGTCTCAATGAGAGAATCTCAATCTACCATTTGGCTTAACAGCAAATAAAAGACATTGCATGGAATAATTTACTCAATATAGGAAAAAAAAGAAACCAATGTTTTTCTGATGTTCTTTTTACCAAATAATGTCTTACTTGCATATTTTATAATCATGTTTTAAAACAGGATTTTATTTTATTAAATGAATTTAAAGCATTCTATTTTGTTAAAGCCTGATGCATTATCAAAGTTGGTAGCTTGTTGTAGTAAAACTATTTATATTGCTTATAGCACACTTCTAGAATTGTTTGGGAAGGTACAGAGGAAAATACATCAAATGTTGGTGGGATGCACTCAATTTAAAATAAATTTTTCAATCACAAGTACTATAGATTTCCTTAGTAATTGCATGCTCTGCAATCACTTGAGAATACTAATGAAGTATTTAATAACCCACAGCACCTGCCAAATAAATAGTAATCTGGTTAATTTTTTTTAAAAAGACATTGTGCTAAGAATTGAAATATTAGTTGTGCATACTGCAGGTAGTATATATGATGGATTATTAAAGGGTAGTTCACTTAAGGATCTTTGAAATATTTTTTAAAGCTGTTTCAAAAATTTCTGTTCATACATAAAACCTACATTCTCAGGGATTTTTAAAACAGTCTCTAACTATGAGAGTAAAAAAGGAGATCTGAAAAATAGAACCAAATATTTTGTGATATTCATTTTTAAGCTGGCCTTAATGCCATATGAAAACTTCCTACCACACAGCTCTAATAAGATTTATTCATCTGTTCCTTCAGCTGAAAGTGAATGAGGAGCAAGCAGAATGGGAAACAGGTAGCCCTGGATACAATTTACAACCATGTCATCAAAAGTGACAACTAGTATCTGATTAAGACAGTCGAAAGAGGAAAATTAAAAAGCAAAGCATAATGGTTAATCTACACAATGCAATCTACAGCTGCTTGAATGATCATGTGAAATCATCAAGAAAATGTGTTCCACTTATTTTGAGGATGAATCGAATGCATGAACTATTTTAATTTAACACAGGTAAAACATACAAAAATGTAGACATTAGAATTCATATACTTCAAATTTAAATTTATTTATTTTTTTGTGGTATCAGGGATTGATCCCAGGGGCATTCTACCTCTGAGTTACACCCCCAGCCCTATTTTGTTATTCTTTATTTTGAAACAGGGTCTTGCTAAGTTGCAGAGGGCCTCACTAAGTAGCTGAGGCTGGCCACGAACCCGGATCCTCCTGTCTCAGCCTCCGAAGTTACTAGGATTACAAGCGTGCGCCACCACGCCTGGCTCAAATTTAAATTTAAAAAAGAGCTGGGACTATAGCTCTGCTGTAATGCTTCTGGGTTCAATCCCGAATACAAAGAAAAAAATTCTAAATATTCATAAAGAAATGTAAAGGATAAGAATATTTAAGGCAATTTAAAAGAACACAACATAAGAAAAATTTATCCTATCAGATAATGACCAATTATAAAACTATAGTGATCAAAATAGTAAAAGAATAGACAAAATGGCCAGTGGTACAGAGAGTCTAGAAATAGACCCATACATATATTGGCACCTGATTTATGACAAGATGCCATTGAAGTATGAAGAGAAAAGAATAATCTTTGAACAAATCGTGCTAGGGTAATTGTATAGCTATATGGAAAACAATCTTGACTTCTATATCATACCATACAAAAAATAAACAAATAAAATCCAGATGGATTGCAGATATTTGAACAAAAGACAAAGAGTACTAATCATGAAAGAACAGAATGATAAATTTAATTACATTAAGATTGTTCATCAAATGATGCATTAACAGAGTGACAAAACATATGCAAAATATCCAAAGATGGGCTTGTCCCCAGAAAGCACAAATGACCATACAGTCTGTAAGAAAAAGAGACTCAAACCAACAGAAAAATGGCAAAAGATTTGAACATAATTTGTAAAAGAAGATATTTACATAATCATAAGTATATGAAATGGAAATATGTGAAAATGGCCGATAAGAACATGAAATACCTAACATTAAACATCAGGAAAAGGGAAATTTAAAACTACGATAGGATACCAGTACACATGCACAAAGATGGCTAAATCAACAGGGCTAATAACATTTAATGTTTGCAAGAATACTGAGCAACTCTAATCCTTGTACATTTCTTCATAAATTTAAAAGATAAGCCATTTCACATGATGTTTTAGTGGCTACCTCTGAAATTAAATTTATATTCCTACTAGAATGCAGCAATTTATTTCTAGGTATACCTAGGATACTTTGGGTAAATAAATATCTATGTCCCCCAAATGACTTGTACAAAATGTCCACAGCATCTTTGTTCTTAATAGCCCCAAACTAGAAAGCCCAAATGAACATTAGTAGAATGGATAAGCACATTGTGGTACATTTACGTGATGGAATACCTCTCAGAAATAAAATAACTAGAACAAATTATGGTTACACATAACAACAGGGATGAATCTCAAAACACATTAGGCTGAGTGAGAGAAGGCAGACGTAGAACAGTACATATTGTAATAGTCTGTGTGTTTAAAGTTCTTGAAGAAAAACAGCTAATCTATGATGATAAAAATAAGAATAGCAGTTTCCTCCAAGGCAGGGGATGCATAGGAAATTAGCTGGAGTGATGGAAATATATGTCTTGATAGGAGCAGAGCTATGGGTTATATGAACATAGGCATTTGTCAAAATTCATCAAACTTAAGTTCAGCGCACTTCACTCGGTATAAATTATGTCTCAAAAAAGGCAAAGAAGTGTTTTCCCAAACAAAAGTATACACATATAGCCATCATCATTATAGGTTGAAGTTTAGCAATTTGAATACTCAAGTTCCATTACATAATCATAATAAACAATGAACTTATTTTTAAAATTTACTGAGTGCATATCATGCTCTTGACATATGCTTAGGCACTTATAAAGAGGCATACATTTTTTTTCAAAAATAGAAATTATAACACACTTAAATGATATTTTGTACCTAGGAAAAATTTCGAGAACAAAATAATATTAGTACTATATTAAAACTGTGGAATGATGTGATTTACCATCCTTATGGGAAGCATTCCCCAAAGATGCAGCACTTTCTTGAACTTTGAAGGAAAGCTGTTTTGTAGATAGGGAGAAGTTATAGTTTCTGAGCTGGTAAAATAGCAGATGCAACAAGATAGTATTAGAGCTGCATGCTTCAGAATTTAACCCTTGCAAATAAATAATGCAAATGGAAATATTCTAAAGCAAATACATAAGATGATCTCTATATTATATACACTTGAAACCAAGGGGAAAAGGAAAACACTCTTTAAAACTAATTGGGTAATAGATAACATTTTCCTAGTACTTGTTATTAAATTTGGTAATACTGCATAGGCTAGAAAGTCATAAAATTTAAACTTAATATATTACAATTACTCAAATAAAACTTGGAATATTTATTAAGCTAATTCCAAGTATTTTAGATAAATATATTATTGGTTTGTTTATATGAGATCACATATCCAAATGAAAAGATAAAAATTAATTTAGACATTTGCAGTATTTGAATAAGTTGCCGATAGAGACAGGATTCTGAATAAAAAAAAAGATGGGGAAAGATTAAAAAACGATAATGAAGAATAGGTAAAAGAAAGTTTGTACTTCTCTGTAGATTATCATGAGAAATAAATAAATACTGGTCTTTAAGAAAGAATGTCTAATATTCAATTTTAAGTTATTTTCTGTACTTTGCTGTAAATTAATCCATTTAAGTCATTTCAGTGACTTCAGTAAAATTCTGATATACTGAAAAGATGAATTACACGCTGCTATACAAAGCAGGATATTAGAACAAGAGGTGACCCAGAAAAACATAATTTGGGCTTACCTTCACCAAACCTCCTTGCAAATATTGAGAAGAGGTAGGGATCTCAAAGTACTTTGTAAGCACTCACGTATGTTTAATTGAATCAAAGAAATAGAAACTTCCTGAAACCTAGAAAACTTGTGAGTTTTCAGAAGATAGAGACATGTTAAACAGATACATTTGCTGGAAAAGTGCTTTTATTGGTGCATTATAGTCTCACAGCATAATGTAAATCATGTTGGCAGTGACATACATGCACACATGTATGTCGCTTGGTGCCCCCTCCGCCTCCCCATTTCCCCCCTCCCAATACAGAGTATTGAGGTTGACATTGGTATATTCACATATTTACAATAATTGATGGTAGTATTTCCATTAATGAACCTCAGTCTTCCCCCTCCCCTTCCCTTAGACCACCTCCCTGGCTCCGCTGAGGTTTCTCCTCCGTTATCTGGAGTCCCTCTGGTATCCCAATTACTCCCTAGCTTGCGCATATTAGAGAAAACACATGACCCTTCACTTTCTGTGACTGGCTAATCTCAGTTAATATAGTGTTCTCCAGATCCTTCCATTTTCTTGCAAATGACATACTTTTTTTCTTTTTTGCTGAGTAGAATTCCATTGTGTGGATATCTCATAATTTTGTAATCCATTCATCTGTTGATGGACACCTAGGTTGGTTCCATAGTTTGACTATTGTGAATTGTGCTGCTATAAACATGGATAATGCATATATTACTGTAGTTCTCTGGTTTCAACCCCTTTGGAAAGATATCCAGGAGTGGTATAGTGGTATAGTGGTGGGTCCATTCCCAGTTTTCTGAGGAATCTCCACAATGATTTCTATAGCGGCTGAACTAGTTTGCAGTCTCACCAACAGTGTAGAAGAGTTCCTATTTCCCCACATTCTCACCAACATTTATTGTTATTTGACTTCTTGATGATTGACATTCTGATTCCATTCACAATAACCTCAAAACCAATAAAATACCTAGGGATAAACCTAACCAAGGAGGTAAAAGACCTCTACAATGAAAACTATAAAACACTAAAGAAAGAAATTGAAGATCTTAGAAGATTGAAAGATCTCCCTTGTTCTTGGATAGGCAGAATAAATATTATCAAAATGGCCATTCTACCAAAAGTGATCTCCAGAGTCAATACAATCCCTATCAAAATACCAATGTCATTCTTCACAGACCTAGAAAAACCAGTCATAAACTTCATATGGAGAAACAAAAGACACAGAATAGCCAAAGCAACTCTCAGCAATAAGAACTATGCAGGAGGCATCTTAATTCCTGACTTTAAATAATACTACATAGCTATAGTAATAAAAACAGCATAGTATCGGCACAAAACCAGATACATAGACCAATGGAACAGAATAGAAGATACAGAAACAAATCCACACACTTAAAACCAATTTATTTTCGACAAAGATGCCAAACACATATGTTGGAGAAAAGACGGCCTTTTCAACAAAAGGTGTTGGGAAAACTGGTTATTGATTTGTAGAAAAATGGAAATAAATTATGACTTGTGTTACTTTTTAAAAAACTCAAGCTGGGCCTGGTGGAGCATGCTTATAATCCCAGTACTTGGGAGGCTGAGACAGGAGGATCACGGGTTCATAGCCAGCCTCAGCAACTTAATGAGGCTCTCAGCAACTAAGTGAGACCCTGTTTGAAAATAAAAAATAAAATAGGTCTGGGGGTGTAGCTGGAGGTAGAATGCCCTTGGGTTCAATCCCCAGTATCACACACACAAAAAAACCCACCTCAAACAGTTTGGCTAATAGACTGTTTATAGTCAGAGGATCTTCATAACCTCAGTCACTCTCCAAGTGTACTCTTTCTGACATAATGGAATTAAGGAAGTTTCACATGAAATACTGAATTTCGCTGAGTGAAATGAGTATTTTGATTTCATGATGATAAACATCTCATGTCTCATTGCAGGTCACAAATGTACTATTAACACATGTGACTAGTTTATTATTGAATAAGCTGCTAAGAGGTGCCCACTAGCTGCTTTACTTCTTTTTCATATAAAAAGAGATAGATGTCTATGTTTGCAGGTAAGGAGGAGACCAAGCAATGCATTCTACTCCTGAAATTCCCATAAAAAATCATTTCTTGTAGAGCATACAGGAGTTGTCATTGCTTGGAATGGTTTCGCTTTTAGTAAATTTATACCTTTCTGTACGATGTGTACATAATTTGAAATCCAGAGCCAAAGGAAAATGTTCATCCAACATCTTGTTACAATATAAATATGTCTGAAACCTAAAACTTCAAAACCTAGGTTTGTGATCATTTCTAAAGACTTGCGGTCTAAGAATAATTTAAAATACATTAATGACTATGGAATACACTGTACAAAGAATATATATGAATTTAAAAGCCACATACAAAGAATATAGCATTTTATTTTTTTCATTTGCTGAATTTAATCTTGATCGCCTTTCTTTTTTTTTTTTTTTTGCCGTACTGGGGATTGAACCCAGGGGCATTCTAACTCTGAGCTACACCCCCAGCCCTATTTTTTTTATTCTTTTTATTTTGAAACAGGGTTTCGCTAAGTTGTGGAGGGCCTTACTAAGTAGCTGAGGCTGGCTGCAAACCCGGATCCTCCGGTCTCAGCCTCCCAACTACTGGGATTACAAGCCTGTGCCACCATGCCTGGCTTGATCCCCTTTCTACCTAACAGCAGCAAATCGTTTTGTTGTTTCCAAATTAACACTATTATTTCAATACACAACTCAGTCAAGTCAGTGTTTTCCCCAATTCCTCCTCCCCCATGGGTATCATTTAAGTTTCCAATGGGATGAGGCTTCTTATACAGTATTGGCATCAGAGGGAAATGTCAGTTATTTGGTTAGTGTCTCTTATTGGTATCTGAGAGATGTACATTGATCTCAGCGCTTCTCCACACCTGTATTTACTGAGGCATCTGAATCTTCCCTGTTCTTCACCAAATGATTCATGTTGCTTTTTGTCACAGCATCCCCTTACCACAACTAGGAGACTCTAATATCAGTGGATCACCATGACCTCAGAATTTGATGCTCTTCCTCAATGCACTAAGGACACAGAAAATATGGAGGTTCCTTCAGGAACTCTCTGCATAAACTCACCAAGTCATTATTTCTATGTCCATGAAGGTAGCCAGAAATTGCTGAAGGCCACCATTTCCAGGGCTCCAAAAGGCAACTCCAGACATCCAACTTGATGTCCTCCTTCCTTGGAGCTAAGCATACTTAAATGGATTACTGATCTCTTGAGTCTTTTCTTAGAAACATTTATAATCATCTAATACTCTTGTTTTCAACTCTACCCTGAAAGTGGTCCCCCTACTCCTCTGGAGGAGAAAAGTCTCTTTTTGTTCCCAAGATCTCTGCCTTAAATACAAACTGTGTTTTTGTAATTAAATACAAAGTCTGGGCTGACTGGTGTACTATGTCCTTCTGTGATATAGCTTTCTTGGGATAACAGCAACCTCATATTTATCAATTTGAATGTGGGTTGAGAGTAAAGCAAAATACGAAGTGGTAGCAGAAGGGAAAAGAAAAGCACATTTTAATTTTACATTTGCTAATACTTAATGGTAGCCATGGAGCAACACATGTGCAGGAATCTCACTAAAGGGAAATATATGTATTACGTAGGATTCTATTTTGCAAAGGAATATCTTTTCCAGTATGTGTTAAAGCATCACGAAACATTAAAATGATATCTGAGAAGTGTCCTGACATAGAATATTGACTAGTTTTTCCTACTAAAGAGGCTCATCAGGGTTGCATTTCTTTTTCCCTTTGAATGAACATTTTTCTTTTTCTCATTAGTTCTCTGAAGACAAACAAAGCTTAGGAGTAAAATTTAATTCTGCCTGCTATAAAACTAAATTAACTAAATTAACTCAATAGCTCAATCTACACAATCCCAGTGAAGAAAACTCCAGAGAGAATTTACAAGTAAGTTGAATAATTTTCCCACAGTTTTGATTCACTAACTACATAGACTACTACCCTATTTTATAACTATTTGTCAGCCTCCAAATTACATTTCTGTCCTGACTATAAGTTATCTCCATTTGCAGTGTTCAAACAGAATGTTATTATTTGATGCATATATATCTCAGAACGAGAAATTCAGCATTGAACTGCATGAATCATTTGCAAATATTTAAAGACATAAATGGATCTTTTGAAATATTTAAGGACCAATGAATTTATATGGCAATGAGATCATGATAAAGTCAGCCTTTAATTACTTTATGAAAGTCTAATCACTCCACTGATAATAAAGACCACCCTCACCATTATATAGCCTGTGTTCTAAAGACCAAACACTAGTCCCTATTTTCCCTCATCTGTGCAAGGATGTCCCTTCAGAAATTATCTGCTCTCCCACCTGAAACATTTTTCTTGTTGTCTTTCCAGAGCTGTTCCTATAAGAAAACAAACATGGTGCAATTTCTTTTAAAAGGAAAACTCATAATCCTATATCTTTCTCCAGTGATCAATCTCTCTCTGCTTCTCTTTAAAAGAAAACTCATTGAAACAAGTTTATATATTTTATACCTACAACTTTTATTTCTTTCTAAGCCATTCAATTAGGCCTTGACCTCTACTTTCTAATTAGACAGGTTTTGTCAAGACCAATAATGAGCTTGCTAGCCAGATCCCGTGACCAATTTTCAGTTCGCACCTTACTTGGTCTGTCAGTACCAATGTTTCCAAGTAGAAAACTCCTTCTTCCTTATTAGCTGGCCTTCCAGAACCAGGCTATCTTGGTTTCACTGGTCCCATACTGGCTATTCCTTCTCAGCTTGTTTGGATGTTCCACTTCATTTTGTCAGCCTCTATGCATTGAGTGCCCTAAGGCTCAGTATTGGAGTTCTCTTTCTACACTCCTTCTCCAGGGCAATGGTTGGTATAGATTTTGTCTCCCCAAAATTTATAAATTACCGTTATTACCCTGAATGTGTTGGTGTTTGGAGATGGTGTTTGACCTTTGGGAAGGTGATGAGGGTTAAATGAATTCATAAAGGTGGGATTATCATGTGATAAGACCAGTGTCCTTAAAAGGTGAGGAGACATCAAACAGCCCTCTTCTCCTCTCCTGTGCACAGAATAAAAGGCCAAGAGAGGACACAGCATAAAAGAGATTATAAACCAAGAAGAGTAGTCTCACCAGAAATCAACCCAACTGCCACCATGACCATGGACTTCTAGCTTCCAGAACTGAAGAAAAATACATTTGTCTTGGTTAAACCATCACTCTGAGATATTTTGTTCTGATAGCCCAAGAGATTTCTACAGTGGTTCTTGAAGTATAGCTGCATAATTCAATATCACTTTGAAGACATACAGACATAGAGAATACTAGAATCCACCTGTGCAGTTTCTGATTCAGTGGGACTAAATGTGAGACCCAAGGACTTGCCTTTTTAACAAGTTCCCAAATGATGCTGATGCTACTGGCTCTAGCATCACAATTTAAGATCCATTTCCCCAGGTGATTTCGCATAGGCCATGACTTTAAATACCTACTGTGATGTCTACTTTTATGCATCAAGTTTTACCAGCTATTTCTTCAACCTACATCCAAAATTGGATCATTTCTCACCATTCCTGGTGTTACCATTCATGTTCAAACAACCATTATCTCTTACCTTGATTATTACAATTGCCTTCAACCTGGATTTTTTCTTTCTTTAGCTCTTTTTATTCCCTGCCTTACTCAGCCTAGTATCCAGAAAATACAGATGGATAGTTTAAAAATATAAGTCAAATTATGACACTCCTTGAATTCAATTCCCTTAATTATTTCCCTTCTCACTCAAAATCCTAACAAGGGCCCTTGAGTCCAGCCTTATGCCCTGATATTGTCTTCTACAACTTGAATCCTTTTGCTCACTCAGCTCTGCCCATACTGGAACTTTTAACTTTTCAATATGCCAATTTTATGCTTTCTTCTGAGTTTGCTTTTCCCTCTGCCAAGTACTTATCACCATCTAAAACATCATATATTTTGCTACTTTATTTTTATCTCTCTGCATTACAAGGAAAGTTCTATGTGAGGATTTTTTAAATCCATGTTTGTTCCAGACTTCAGAGTAGTGATTGGGTCCTCATAGATTCATCTATAAAATGAACACAACACTATGCCTACCTCACAAAATCACAATTAGTGCTAAATAAATTGGTACCTATACAATGCACTTAAATAAGTTCTTAAAACAAAGCAAATTCTATATAAGCTCATATTGTCCTTCATAGTCAGACTAGCTGAATCAAATAATTTAATGCAAGCTGTGCTAATTCCCAGATAGAAAATGCAATGTCCATTAAAGCTGACACAGCTTATCTTTATTCTAATAGTAACTTTAACTTACCAGAAAACAGTAGTATTCTTGTTACCGAATCCTGGTATGTGCTCCAATTAACTGAATCAAATAATTGGGACAAGCCTTTGGAAGAAGAAAAAAGAAATTTATTGATTTGATAGCAAAGTGGAGAAACCAGTGAACTTAAGCATTCAGGAACAAGCCCTGGATTCTTCCTGAACAAAGGAAATCAAGTCCTTTTTAAGATTTAGTTCTTCAGGTCATGCTGGTGTCTTATCGGAAGGGACACAGTTCATGTTTTGGGTAATGCTGTGGTGTTTATCAGAAGGGACACAATTCATGTTTTGAATCTTTCTTGAGTCAGTTCTTTTTCAGATCCATAGGCTGGGGTCTTGCTGGGGTGTTTACTAGAAGGGGCACAGTTAATGTCTGAGTTTTCCTTGAGTCCGTTCTTATTCAGATCCACAGGTGCCAGGTCTCCTTCCATCAGTAAATGGACAAGAACATGTTATTTGATAACGGGGGTAAAGGAAAGGGGTAGGACAAAATAAAAAAATCCAGCTTTGAAATAGACCATTGGTTAGCTGCCACGGTCAGAAGCAGACCCCCGTTACATTCTTTGCTCAATATTGGAGCCCATGGGCATCAAGAGCAGAATGAAAGCCTGGTTAATAAACACGAGGCCTATTTTCTCCATAGGTATGTTTCTGCTCTTTGATTAAAAAGCTTATAGCAGCACAATTTATACCTGCCAAATTATGGAACCAATCTAGGTCTCCATCAACAGATTGATGGATTACAAAATTATGGGATAAACACAATGGAATTGTACTCAGCAATGAAGAACAAAATTATGTCATTTGCAGGAAAATGTATGGACCTGGAGAACATTATGTTAAGTGAGATTAGCCAGTCATAGAAAGTGAAGAGTCATATGTTTTTTTCTTATATGCAGAAGCTAGGGGTAATCAGGATACAAGAAGGACTTTAAATAATGGAGGAGAAACTCCAGTAGTGTGACGGAGGTGGTGTAAGGGGAGGATGTGGGAAAAAGGATAATTAATGAAGGAAAGCTCACCAAGTACTGCTTGCACGTATGTCACTATCACTATCAACTACATTATGATGTGAGCCTATAATGCACCAATAAAACTATAAAATTAAAAAAATAAAAATTACTTTCTTTTCTTGGGATATCTATTAGATGTAAGGAGGAAACTGGCAGACCTAGAAATTGGTGTAGTGGATGATGGTGTAAGGAAAGCCCAGGTTCATGCCTTTCTCCTTCAGGAAACCATTACCCATATCAAGCTCAAGGTATTTTGAACTTACCTATATATTGGAAACTTTAAAAAATGTTCCAGACCAATTGCCTTAGTTCTCTAGGACCGCATAACAACATATCACAAACTGGATGATATAAAGAACAGAAATGTATATTCTCACATTTCTGGAAACTGGAAGATCAAGGTGTGATTAGGTTTTGTTTCACCCGAAGCCTTTCTCATTGGCTTGTAGATGGCTGCCTCATTACTATGGACTCGCATGACCCGTTCTTTATGCAGGGATACTCCTGGTGTTTCTCTTCCTATAAGGGCACTAGTGTCAATGGATTGTTATTCCACCTGATGCCTTCATTTAACCTTAACACTCCTTTAAATGCCCTATCTCTAAATAAAGCCACATTGGGGAGTAGAGCTTCAACATATGAATTTGAGTAGGACACAATTCAACACATAACATTCTACCCTCTGACCCACAAAATTCACATCCTTCTTACATGCAAAATATACTTACCCACAATCCCAACAACCTTCAATGTCTTAATCTCTCTCCACATGTGTTAGTCATCTTTCTTTCACTATACCAAAATATCTGAGATAATCAACTTATAATGGGGAAAAGGGTGATTTGGGCTCAGTTTTGGAAGTTTCAGTCTATTATTGGTTGGCTTTGTTGTGTTGGGCCTATGGTGAGGCAGCTCAGCATGGAGGGAGCATGTGGCAGAGAAAATATGCTCACCTCATGGCCAGGAAGCAAAAGAGAGAAAGAGGAAGAGTCCAGGGCTCCACAGTCCCCTCCAATGACACACCCCTAATGATCCAAGCATCTCCTGCTAGTCTCCTCCTCCTAAAAGCTCCACCACCTCCCAATAGTATGACCCTGGTAACCAAGCCTTTACCACATGAACCTTTGGGACACATGTCCAAACCATAGGACCCTATGAACTACAAAGTTATGTAAATAATCTCTAAATCATGTATGGGTGGGATCTAAGGCATGATTCATCCTGAGGCAAAATTCCTCTTCAGCCATGAACCTGTGAAATTAGACAAGTTATATACAATTGTGCAACAGATGCAGGCTACACATCACTAGTACAAAACATAGAAATATAAAAGAAGGAGTGATGGGCCCCAAGTAATTAAGAGTTAAGAATGCTTTTTTTTGGCTCAATGCTCTGCTTTCTGGGCCTTCTGGGGCAGCATTGTTCCTTAATTCTGGGTGGGACACTTGCCCCTGAGGTCTTGGGTGACAATCTCATCTCTGGGATATCCTGACCTCTGAAACCAAAAGAGAAAGAGACAGCCTCCTCTCCTAGATCTGTACTCTCTGGAACCAGGATGGGAGTGAGAACCATGTCATTGCTGAATCACTTTTGAGGTCATTCTTCTTTCTTTACACTGGAGAGTGCATGGCCACAGCCAGAGAGCTCTATTGTCCTATCTCAAAAGCATAACAGTCTTTATTTTGTCACATCTATGTTCCCTTTAGTCCTTTTAACTGTCAATGTTTCTGCTGATATAACCCAACCTCTGTTCCTGACTTCTGCTGAGATGTCTGCTTAAATCTATAAGTCATACCAATACTCTATCAAATATTTTTCTAGCCACAGCCTTGGTATTCTCTCCAAAACATGCGTTCTCATTATTTTTCAATAAGGATAGGCTGATGGTTTTCCAAAGCGTCAAGTGTCAGTTACATTTTTGCTTAACAATTCTTTCCATTTATCTCTCTCTTGGATGTTACTATAAGCAGGAAATATAAATCATACAATACCTTTAACACTCTGCTTAGAAATATCCTCAGCTAAATATAAAATTTGTCACCTTTAACTTCTACTTTCTACTGAACAATAGAATACAATTCAGATTTTTTTTGTCATTTTATTATAAGGATCACCTTTCTTCCAATGTTTAATAACATATTATTATTTTTTTGCGGTACTAGAAGTTGAACCCAGGGAGTCTACCTCTGAGCTATACCCCCAGCCCTATTTTTTTATTCTTTATTTTGAAACAGGGTCTCAAGAAATTACGGAGGGCCTCACTGAGTAGCTGAGGCTGCCTGTGAACCCGGATCCTCTGGTCTCAGCCTCCCAAGTACTGGGATTACAAGCATGCACCACCATGCCTGGCTTCATGTTATTCATTTCTGTCTGACACTCAGCAGAACCACCTTTTATGTTCATGATCCTACCAACAGTATTTTCAAAACAATCTAGGCTTTTTCTATCATGCCGTTTCATTCTTTTGTTCCATTTAGGTCTTCAACTGATGGTATGTAGATAACCCATATTTTGTAGGAAAATCTGCTTTACTCAAAGTCAACAAACTCAAATTTTAATCTCATCCATAAACCCTTCATGGAAACATCCAGAGTAATCTTTGACCAAATATCTGGGCCCAATGCCTCACCAAGTTGACAAATAAAATTAGCCATCACAATACACAAATTCTTTTATCAAAATAAAGAAATAATACTAGCTTGGCATGGTGATGCATGCTTGTAATTCTTGTACTTGGGAGGCTGAGACAGGAGTTTCACAGGTTCAAGGCCAGCCTCAGCAACTTAGCTGTTTCAAGATAAATAATAAAGAGGGATGGGGTGTATCTCTGAGGTATAATATCTCTGAGTCCAATCCCTAGTACCCCTGCCCCCCCAGAAAAGAAACAGCCTTTGTTTCTACAAGTGAACATGCAATTATGTGGTTGGAGTAGTTATCTGTAACTATGTTCTCCCATTACCTAACACACTAATCAAATAAAATTCTTGGGATGGAGGGAGGTAATGCTAAGGAATAGGTTTCTGTGAAAAGTTATCCAGGTTATTCCAATATGAAATAAGGTTTGAGAACCATTGAGTGAAAAAAGACTCATGACATAGCTATTAACTGTGTCACAGTCTTTTGGTTTTACATAGGGGTGAAGAGACTACGTTAAAGAATTTAGGAAGACATTTCTTGAGTAGAAATGGAATTTCCTGTTATGGCCAAATATAGGGAAGGTATTTTATCCAAAGTTACTTGAAGACATAAATTACTGACTAAGGTTAGGCAGGAACCTGAATCTTAGAATGAAGGAAATCCCCACTGGAAGCCCCTCTCCTTGGGAATAGTTTTCTGAAGTCCAAGAGAGCATTCAGGGGTTCAGTATTTAACCTGTAGCTTCCCTCTTACAAGGTAGTCACAGTTTGAGACAATACTATTTATTCTGTCAAAAGTGTACATGTTCCTGCAGCATCATTGTTAATTTTCAGCAATGCAGAAAGTAGTCATCCATGGTTCCAAGAAATGAAGGACTCTGTGTAGTATGCTGAATATATCTTGAAACCCTACGTGGAACCACAGGTTCTTGAGAAAGACATGTGAAGCTAGGAATGAGACCCTTTCTTAAAGAGAGAGAAAGGAAGCCAGGTGCAATGGTACATGCCTGTAATCCCAGTACTTGGGAGGCTGAAACAGGATCACAAGTTCAAGGCCAGTGTGCTATAACTTAGCGAGACCCTGTTTCAAAACTAAAAATAAAAATTAAAAGGGCTAGGATGTAGCTTAGAGGTAGAATTCCACTGTATTCAACCCCCAGTTTGAGAGAGAGAGAGAAGAGAGGAGGTAAGGAGGGGAGGGGAAAGAAGGGAAGGGGAGGAGAGAGGGCAGAGGGAAGGGAAAGAGGAAAGGAAAGAAGAGAGAGTAGAAGTAACACCAAGACTGTCTATAGTTTGAGTCTAGATTATAGGTATTATCCCCTAAGGAAGAATGAAGGGACATTGCAAATACAGGAGTTACATATATTTTAAGATTTTTTTCAGAATAACTTTGTCCATAAAACTATAAAATAATGAATCAGATATTAATTTTAAAATTATCCTGTCATCAAAAGGCATATATCCTGTGCACTATTCTAGACTAGTTTAAGTTTACACATTTCTTTAAATTTTAGTAAAGATTTAACTTGATACATTTAATACTATAACAATGGATCAAGTGGATGTATTATTTTCAACAGGTTAATAATTCTGAAAGTACTTCTTATAGAATGAGCAAAGAATATGTCTTTTTCCATTTTACTTCTTTCTATACTAAATCTGCATAATATTTTATTCAAAAGTGATATTATTCCCATGAGAAATCTTTAAGGAAGATATACGTAGCAATTAAAATGCACATTAATTCATACCTACATTTTTACATAAAAAATCTTTCAATGAACATTATCTTCATAATTCCTAAAATTAAGTTCACAAATATTCTAAGGCACTTGAAAACACCTTCATCCCTCACCATTTTGAGGCACATTTTCACTGTTGTTTTTGGTCATCAATCTAACTAAAATTGTGAAAATGCTCAACATATATTAAAGTTTTTCATGATGGCTTTCAGTATCATTCATCAAATTAGAATTTAGAGGAGGCTATTTTTCTCCATAATGATCTCTCATTGTTCTTGGTTATTTTAATTTATTTAGAGATGAATTTATTAACCTGTCTTGAAAGAAATTATGTTGTTTTTTAAGTGGCAAATCATTGCCTTGTGCAGCTGTTGATGGGAGGGTTACTTCAGGAGCAGTGAGGTTATAAATAGCACCTTGAGATGCCTGTCCTATAGTCATGGTAACCATCTGATAGTGCCACTCTCATGCAGAGGAGACTATTGCATGATTATAAAGCCCCAGTTGCTTCAGTAAGAAAGACTAATTCTAGACATCACTTTATCACTCTCTTGTCAGCTATTATGTGTGGCTCACTTCAGTATTTCAGTTTCTGATAGACATAAATATCCTCTGGAAATCTTTGTATCTTCCTTTCATTCTTTGGTAAAGATTCCATATTTTTGCATTGGATTAGTATGCCAATCTTTTTACTAATATTTTAATGCTCATTTTTATAAGATTTTATGAACTTTCATTTCATTCCAATGTTAATGAGATGCTTTAGGAGTTATAAAATATGATTTTCAGCTAGGGAAAATATAATTTTAGTCATTTTTCAGTAAAATTTATATGGACTCTCAAAGCCCACTTTAGGTTATGCAGATTGATAGCTTTTCACACGCCTCCATTTCAGGGAAGATAAGATTAACTGATGCATTCTTTAGATCAGTACATGAAAAAGTTTCTGAAATTATCTGTGAATTATAGGCAAGTTTGAAAGGCAAAAGACCATCTTAGTCTTGGAAATCCAAGATCATTACCTAACCAAGCTAAAATAATACCAATTTAGGGCATCTGGACTCTTGGACAATTTATACAAATATAAATTCTCCATTGATAAATGAGAATGCATTGTTCATGCTTAAATTGTTGGATCATTTCCAAACTCATATGTTCTTAAAAACTTGACTTATGACGGGTGGGGAGCAAATTAAGAATTTGACTTCTTGGTGGCATGTGGCTCATCAGATGTACCCAGATAACTTAAAATATCCTAGACCGATGCTGCTCTTTGAGGTTCTGAAAAAGAAAAATGAGGTTAGCAAGAGAATAAAAATAATTTTGCATTCAGCATTCCCCACATGGAAGCGTTGTCAAAAACTGACCTTTTTCTTAACCATATTTTTCCCTTATTGGGCGTAAAAACACGTTCCTTTCAACAATGCAGCTGACCTTGTAGCTTTCAAAGTTCAGTGACAGCAGTCTGTTGAGGGCAGGGGGTGTAGGTCAGGGGTAGAGCACTTGCCTAGCATGCACAAGGCCCTTATTTTGATCCCCAGCACTGCAAATAGACAAGCAAAAGATGGCCTGGAACTGAAAATGGCATGGGGTTAAGAGGGAAAAACTGCCAATTTCCTTACCAATGGGAAATAAAGCGTGAGCCTGTTCTTTGTGTTAAAGAGATAAGATTTAAGCCAGGGACATTAGGCCCGGGCTAGCTTTCTCTAAGTTGGCACTATGCATAGAAATTTGACTTAGTAAGGCACATTCTGTACAGTATATGTCGGCATATTGAATCTGTAAGAAAATGGTATTAATCTCAGGACACTATACGCATAATTGGCAGGCTAGAATTAAAATTCCTAGATGTGATCTAGGAAACTGCTGGCTTGTCTCTGTTTAAGAAAAAAAACATTTTTATTATATCTGTTTTCAAAGATATTGATCTGTGTTCACTGCAGTAGTGTCTGGGGGGTATTACTGTGATACCTTAGACTCACTCTCATAAGTTATTTTCCCAGAAAAAAACAGGAAATTAAAATGGAAAAATGATTAGCATAACAGATGTTTAGACTAAAGATGTTGTGATTAAATATAAGATGGGCGATGGGCACAGAGAAGAGGAGACCATGTAACAACCATATGGAGAGAGATTGTTGTTGAAGAGTGTTTTTGGTTTTCAAGCAAGAATTTCCTAAAACCTTCTTGAAGACTGAGTATGACAGATACTTCCTATGCAGAGTGGTAGACACTGCCTATACTGTCTCATCATCTACCAGTAAACCTTACATGTATATAATGTACATTTATTCTTAAAACTTTTCTAAGAAGCATAATCCTATAAATGTAATCACAAATAATAGCAATGAAGCAAATGAGAAAAAAGTGCAAAACTGTTTTAGAAGGAAGACATTCTTGCTGTGTTTCTGGATTATTTTAATGTATTTCTTAATAATATAAATACTGTAAATGTACAAAATAATATAAATATGGTATAAATACTGTAATAATATAAATACTGTAAATATACAAAACAAATATAAATAATGTAATAGTATAAATACTTTAAATATACAAAATGCAAATAGAATTACAGTAATCAAGTTGTAAGTTCCACAATGAAGCAATCTGTAGTTATAAAAAATTATCCTAAGAATTATAATTCTATCAATTTTTCACTTGAGAAAAATGGCACTTTGATAGCAATAAAATGAAAAGAAAAAAATCAAACTAACTTCAGTGAAGAGAGAGAAAAGGTATCTTGCTATTGTTCTAGAAGAAGGCTCATTAGAAGGAGGGATAAGAATGAGGAGTTACTTCTGCTGCAGACTGTGTGGATAGAAGACCAAATCCAGCGCTTAGGGTAGTGATATTTCTTGTTGCCAGTGAGGATGTGTCAGGCCGTGGAAGCCCATGGTAGAGAGGATTCCTGGGAAGGCTTGCCCTTACTTTCTAGAAGATGGAGAAGGGCAGGAGTCTTCTTGTCAGGTGTCTCTTTGTAATATTGGACCTCTGACATGAAAAATATGTGAACAATCAGAGCTTGTGTAGTGATTCCCCATTCCAGTAAGATAACTGAATTAGAAAGAGATCTGGAGTCTTCCTGCCCAAGGAGGAAAGCTCTGTATGGTGGAGAACCCAAAGCATGGTGGAGAACCCAAAGCATGGGATGGGGTTGGCCTGGTCGAGGGTCCTTCTCCTGGGTCATGACTCCATTGGGTGGCGTCAGAATACTGGGTAATAACCCCTGAATTCCCACACCACTGCCATCTGATTTTACTCTCTCATGAGAATTTGACCATCCGGAGGCTTCCTGTCAATCCGCTCGGGCTTCTGCCAAATGTCAGAGTTGGAGCATCTAGGACACAAATGGGACAGAAGAATACACTTTGAAATGTTCACCTTTAAATATTTCCTCAAATAAGATTTGTCATTTCTTTTCCCCCCTTTAAGTAGCAAGGTTTCTCTGAGCTCTCTCAACCTTTAAGTATGAGCTTTTCTCTCAGAGGAAAGGAACTAAGATGGCATTGATAATTGCCAGTGGTTATTTTCAATTTTTATGTAAAATGAATGACTTGTATTTTATAAGTGTCTAACTCTTCATATGCTTGACCAATCTATTCAATTGCTTTCAAAATGTTCTTCTTTTACGGTGAATTGCCGTTAAATTGAATATTTGGTGAAAATTCACTTCCTATTCTTAATATAGTTGTTCAGAAAGGATCTTTTGCTTAAAAATTTTTTTCTCTAATTTTATAATTGCTTTTTTCTGAATGAAGTTTTCTCACTTTGGAGATTTCAATATGATCTCAGAGTGAACCAATTATGTTATTTTTCAGTTAATTTAATATAAATTTGGTTTTATTGTTATTTAAGAGTTTTCATGCAAGTATATTTGTCTCCTGATGTTGCTATAACAAGTTATCACAAATGTAGTGGCTTTAAAGCAACCAGAACTTATTATTTTCTAGTTTTGGACATCAGAAGCCTGAACCAGTTTTATTGGACTAAAAACATACCAGCAAGGCTACATTCTTTCTTGAGGCCCTAGGGGAGATCAACTTCTGTCCCCCCCCCCACCCCACCCCAAGCTTTTGAAAGCAGCCGACATTCCTTGGTTTGTGATATATCACTAACACTTCTGCTTCTGTTTCCACATTTTTTTCTCTGATTTTTACCCTCCTGCCTTCATCTTATAAAAACCCTGGTGATTCCATTAGATCTATCCAGAAAACCCAGGATAATAGCCCCATTTTGGGATTCTTAACTTAGTCACATCTGCAAAGTCTTTTTTTTTTCCCTGTAAGGCAATATATTCATAGGTTCTGGAAATTAGAATGTAGACATCTTTGGGGGGCTAGTATCTAGCCTATCACTGTAAATATTTTACTGGGCCAAGTCAGTTTATTCAAAAAGTCTCCTAAGAGATGTTCGTGTTCTGATGCCTTTGTTGTATGGGATTCCATGATCCCACCACCCACGGTGACTTCTCCAAGAACAGCACAAATTGTGATCTGGCTTTGTCTTTTAGAACTTGGTCCATACCAGCTTTATTCTCTTTCTCTTATTTTTCATTCTTCTGCTTCTTGTTAAAGCAGTTTCATCTCTCCCCGGAGATCAAAAAATTTCCATCCAAAGTAAAGTGTTGTCTGAACCTGTTCTTAATTCCCCTGATGTTTTTTGAAGACTGTTTTGGTTGCAGAGACTTGAAATGGCAGTGTTACAAAGTGTCTTTCAGGAATGAGTGCTCCGTGTTACATTTGCCATCAGCACAACTTGTTCTAATGATTTACATGTCTCTTAAGTCTTTTTTTTCTAAAAGCTTTACTTTAAATTCAGGTAAAGAACTTTCAAGGTCTTTGTTGCTTCCAGTTGTTTGTTTGGTTTACGATTATTGTTTCCTTTTTAATTTAATTTTTATTTGTAATTGTAGTAAGATATGCATAACATAGAACTCAACATCTTAAACATTTTTAATTGTTCAGTGGTGTTAAACACATTCATGCTGTTCTGTAGCCAACCTCCAAAACTCTTGCTATTTTGCAAAACTGAAATTCCATACCTATTAAACATTAACCCTTCCCCTCCAGCCCCTGACAATCACCATTCTACCTTCTGTCTCCTTGAATTTGGCTACTCAAGGTACCTCACAGAAATGGAATCATACTGTAAAAAGTAGAACTAGCATATGAATAAGCAATTCCACTTCTGGATAGATAGACCCAAGATTTATCATTATTATTATTAATATTTATGATAATGTGTTCTTACATTTAGTTTTCAGTCACAATGATTCATTGATTCCAGGGCACTAAATAATTTTGTATGTATTTAAGCATCATTTTTTCTGTCTTTCTCTTAGAGGGGCAGAAACTTCAAGTCTTTATTTCTAACTGCAGGCTTAGAGAAGTAAGGTTTCAATGATTAAAAATTCTATATCCTTCAATCATTAAAAACACCACCCTCTCTCACAGCAATGCATGGGGATCTGGGATAATGTCCCCTATCAACACCGCCATGCCTGGCTCAGTGTCTCAGGACCACAGTAACGCAGAATATTGCAGCCATCATTGGTGGATCAGTAGACCTTCGTGGAGCTCCATCAGGCAGCCAGGCCCTTGCTGACAGGCCAAGGACGCCGGGGGCATTGCCTGCTAAACAACACTAGAGCCTGGTAACTGGGGCAAACTTCCATGGAGTCAGGACATGAGGGACAACTAGCATAGAAGGGAACCTCTCAAACTTGAATGATGACAAACATACTCAGATCTCAATGTAGATCATGGACTCAGAGTCTCCAGAAGCTAAAAATCATGGACTACAAATCTGGCCAAGACAGCCCTTCTCACTGTCCCAAGGACTTATGAAATCAATGTGTTGTTGCATTTGTAACCAATTTAGGAGCCCATGGTTGGGAAATTCCCTCACAGAAGAATTACAGTCCTGATCAATGCTCTGTTTTCTTTTGAATAAGTTTTTAATTCTGTGGCCTGAGGTCTCATCCCACCCACAAAGCTCAGAGAACACTTGCATCCCTCAGTGACCCTCCTGATTTTAGGGGGTGGGTAGCTATCTTAAAGGTACATGAGGAAGAGGGCAGGATGGGAGGGACCCAACAAAGTCCTTCAATTAGTGGTATGCTGAAGCCAGATTGTATTGGTAGGTGAGACTCAATTGTGTACAAATACCTTCTTCCTAGATCAGCATCCTCTGACTTCAAATCATTCTCATGGGGTGGGGACATTTATACCACAGAAATTAGCTTTTTTTTTCCTGGCTAGCCATTTGATAATCATAAGCACATTGTTATTTCTCTATATAACACAACATATAACATATAAGGGAAATTTTTATTATTTTAAAATTAGTTCCTTCTTATTATTAATTTATTTAATTGTACAAATTAATGGGTTTGATGGTTTTATATATCCATATATGGAACTTTGACCATATCTACCCTTCCTATTACCCTTTCTTGTCTTTTCTCCCTCTTCTCCCTGTTACCTTCGTCTTCTCTAATAATCCCTCTTCTACTTTCAGGATACTGGGTTTCTTTTTCTTCGTTTCCATTCTACATATGAGAGAAAATACACAATATTTGTCTTTCTGAGTTTTGCTTATTTTACTGAACATGATAACTCCCGTATCATCCATTTTCCTGCAAATGACATAATTCTTCTTTATGGCTGAATAACACTCTACTGTGCATATCTACCATATTTTCTTTATCCATTTATCTATTGCTGGACACCTAAGCTGATTCTATAACTTGGCTATTAGAAATTGTGCCATGATGAACTGGATATGCAGGTATCTGTTTTGCATGATGACTTCATTTCCTTCACATATATATCCAAGAGTGGTACAGGTGGATTATATCATATATTTTCAGTTTTTTGAGGAGCCTCCATGGTATTTTATATATTCGTTGTATTAATTGTCTGTATTGATTTACAATCTCACTGACAGAGTATAAGCATTTCTTTTTTTCCACATCCTTGCCAGCATTTGCTATATTTTGTTTTGTTGATAATAGCTATTCTGGCTGAGGTGAGCTATAATCTCAATTAAGTTTTGATTTGCATTTCCCTGATGGATAAAGATGTTGAGCTTTTTTCCATATATTAATTGGCCATTTATACTTCGTTTGAGAAGTGTCTGTTCATATAATTTGCACATTTGTTGATTGAATTACTTGTTCTTTTGTTTTATATTTTTGAGTACTTTATATATTCTGGATGTTAATCCTCTCTCAGATGAATAGCTTGCAAAGGATTTTTCCCCATTCTGTAAGCTGTCTCACCACTCTGTTGATTGTTTACTTTGCTGTGCAGAAGGTTTTTAATTTAATGAAATCCCATCTGTCAATTATTTCTTTTATTTCCTGAGTTATTAGAGTTCTATTCAGGAAATCATTGCCTGTGCCAACATCTTGAAGTGTTTCCCCTATGTTTTTCTCTGGTGGTTTTAAAGTTTCAGGTCTTACATAAAGGTATGTGATACATTTTGAGTTGATTTTTCTGGTATGCGGTGATATATAGGCATCTATTTTCAAGCTTCTACATGTGGATATCTATAAAAGCCACTGATTTTTGTGTGTTGATTTTGTATCCTGCTACTTTGCTGAATATTTTTATCAGTTCTAAAAGTTTCTTGATTGAATCTTTAGAGTTTTCTAAGTATAGAATCATATAATCTGCAAACAGGGCTAATTTGATTTCTCCTTCCCTAATTATATAATTTTATTTTTCTTTTACCTGATTGCTCCAGCTAAAATTTTAAGTACTATATTGATTAAGAGTAGTGAGAGTAGACACTCTTGTTTTATTCCTCATTTTAGAGAAACTGTTTTCAGTTTTTCCCGATTCTGTATGATATTGACTATGGATTTGTCAGATATAGCCTTACTATGTTGAGGTATGATATTTCTATACCTAATTTATTCAAGGGCTTTTATCATGAAAGGACATTGAATTGTATCAAAGTATTTTTCTACATCTATTGAGATGATCATGCAACTTTTATTCTTCATCCTATTTATACTGTCTTGCATTTATTGATTTTTGCATGTTGAAACCTTCTTGCATCCCTGGAATGAAGCCAGTTTGATCATGGTATATGATCTTTTTAATGTGTTGTTTCATTTAATTCACTAGCATTTCATTGAGGATATTTCACCTATGTTCATCAAGGATATTGGTCTATAGTTTTAATTTTTTGCTGTGTCCTTATCAGGTTTTGGTAGCAGGGTAATAGTAACTTTTCAGAATTGGAAGAACTCCTTTCCTTTCACTTTTATGGAATAGTTTGAGGAGCATTTGGTATTATTTCTTTTTAAAAAGTCTGGTAAAATTTAGCAGTCCTGAGATTCTCTTTGTTGAAGACTTATTAGTACCTCTTCAGTCTTATTTCTCATTCTTGATGTATTTAGGCTTTTTTATATCCTCTTGGTCCAATTTTCATATGTTATATGTGTCTAAAAATTTGTCATTTTCTTCTAGATCTTCAAATTTCTTAGCGTATAATGTTTCAAAGTATTCTCTTAGTGATCCTATGTATTTCAGTGGTGAATGTTATAATATACTTTTTGGTTATCTAATTTTATTTATGTCTTTTCTCTCTTTCTTTTGGTTAGTTTTGCTAAGGGTTTGTTTCTTTTCAAAGAATCAACTCCTTATTTCAGATCCTTTGTATTTTTTTAATCTCTTTTCAATTTATTTCTGCTCTGATCTCTATTATTTTTGTCCTTCCACTGATTTTGGGTCCATTTTTTTCTTGTCTTTTCTAAGATCTTGAGGCGCATAATTAGGTTATTTATTTGAGATTTCTGTTTTTTAAACGTATGTATTCATAGCTATAAACTTCCTTGCTTTCACTGTATCCCACAAATTCTGATATGTTGTGTTTCTATTTTCATTTAATGCTTGGAATATTTAAGTTTCCCCCCTG
The DNA here is from genome assembly GCA_004027185.1 of Glis glis. Classification (NCBI taxonomy): domain Eukaryota; kingdom Metazoa; phylum Chordata; class Mammalia; order Rodentia; family Gliridae; genus Glis; species Glis glis. The sequence goes on from PVJS01003590.1 coordinate 26,768, forward strand.
AATTGAAGATTATTTCTTCAATAATCCACTGTTTGCTCAAAAGTGTGTTTGTGTTATTTCTGTTGATTTCTAGTATCATTCTGTTATAACCTGATAAAATGCAAGAAATTATTTAAATTCTTTTTGTATTTGTTCAGACATGCTTCATGGCTTAAAATTTGTCTACTTTCAGCCAGGAGTGGTGGTGCATGCTTGTAATCCCAGTACTTGGGAGGCTGAGACCAGAGGATCCAGGTTTGCGGCCAGCCTCAGCTAATTAGTGAGGCCCTCCGCAACTTAGTGAGACCCTGTTTCAAAATAAAGAATAAAAAAAATAGGGCTGGGGGTGTAGCTTGGAGGTAGAATGTCCCTGGACTCAATCCCTAGTACCACAAAAAAAATTGTCTACTTTCAAAAAAGTTACAGGTGCTGATGAAAACAATGTGTATTCTGCAGATGTCTTTAAGTCCATTTGTCTATAGTATAATTGAACTCTGATGTTTCTTTGTTAATTTTTGCCTGGATGAACTATCTATTGGTGAGAGTGGTGGGTTGAAGTTACCCATTATCAATGTGTTAGGTCTATCTCTTCCTTTATGTCCAATAGTGTTTCTTTTATAAAATTGGGTGTTCTGTCATTTGGTCATATATATATTACAACTGTTTTATATTCTTGATAGAGTGTTCCTTTTTTCTTTTTGTGTCTTCTGACCAGTTTTGGCATGGAGTATATTTTCTTCCTGTTTGCTTTCAGATTCCATTTGCTTGGAATATTTTTCATTCTTTTGCAATCCATCTACTTATAATTTTGCCAGTGAGGTAAGTTTCCTAAAGACAGCAAATTAATGAGTCCTCTTTTAATTCAACCATCCAGCATTCACTTTTAAATGGAGAATTAAAACCATTTATATTCAGAGTTATTACTGAAATGTATGCACTAGTTTCTGTAATTTTATTGTTTTTCTTCTGGATATTTTAAATAATCTATGTTCACTTCTTTCTCCCTTTTAACCTTAGGTGTTTGATGGTTTACTAAATTAATAAGACTTTGTTCTTTCCTAGTCTCATTTGCTTGTCTACTCTTCTAATGAGACTAATGCTTTCCCAAGCTCTTATGACTGTGTTTATCTTGCTTCCTCTTCTGAATGTAGTATCTTAAAGAAAGTTGTTAAAGTTTAGAAAATACATACCATAGAATGACCCTTGAGACCAAAGGATAATCAATGACTTGTTTTTATGCAGTATTTGCTTTCTTCCTTAAGGTAAAAATATTTTGAGATTTAAACTTACTAGTAAAAGTGATGGAGGAAAACATAGTGTATAGAAGATTTAAAATTGGGTAAACTTAATATTTGTAAAATATTAGCCCTTTTGAGAACATATCATTTCCATTGAGAAAAGGGGGGAGAAGATAAAGCATTATACTTCAACAAAATACCAAAAAATGTATATAAATATTATATATTTTGACTTTTTAAGAATTAAAGGTATATTTTTTATTATTTATATATTCCTGTCATTTCTAAACTTTTAAATTTAAAGGTTTGAAATGAGTACCTAATGTCCTAGAAATGTAAAAAATTAAATAATGAAATTTTTTACAAAAATCGATGAATGTTTTGAGGTAACCTCTTATGTTGTGGAAGATATTTTATTCATTAGCATAACCATCACATATACTATATTTTAAATAATCTTTACTGGCTGCATTTTTAGTATTATCATTAATATAATATGGCTAAGTAAACCTCCTAAAATGACTAAAACTTGTTCCTTTACTAATTATTAAAAATGTACCTGATAGTCAAACTGCTAATAAACTAGGTATAATAGAATGTATTCAGTAGTAATATTCTGATTATTATATTTAAAATAGCCACAATTCTCTCCCAACATTGTCTGAACCAAGCCAATCACTGAGAGGAATTTCAGAATACTTTCTCATGCCAATTCAGCTTCAGCAATACAGTCAAAATGATCTTTCCAAATATGTATTCCAATTATACCAGCATGACTTTGCAATTAGTGTGATACTCCAAGTTTCTACCATCACCCTAAACCTACTTATCTCATATTCATCTAGTCTCGTGCTCATATATGCATCCTCTAATCCAGATCCATTAAACTAGTCCTTATATCTGAATGTTGTGAGCTTTAGTAGTTTACCTAAACTATATCAAAAACTGAAAAGATTACCAAGAGTTTCCTAATACAATAAATTATTATAGAGATTAAAAAAAATCCTTACCCAACTGGGACTAATGTGATGCTTTCTTTCAGAATTTTGAATTGAGATTGAAAGGCTAAAATATCTCAATCTCTAGGATGTAGGACGCACAAACCTGAGAACTACAGAATAAGCAACTTTCCACTGTTCATTGTCTGAGAGTTTAAAAGAGCTGATAGTAAGAGAGAGAAGATACACCAAAAACATTTGAGATGAAGGACCCTTGAAGCAGACTCAGACATCTCCTGTCACTGGGCCCAAAGCCTTCTTCACTACAGTGTTTCTGCTCTTGTATTTTGTGAAGTGCCTCAAAGTTCTCAAAATAAATCTTTGTCTTTCAAAGATAATTTCAGATGATTTCTATTGCTTGCAACTCTAAAATCTCCACAAATACAAACCCTAATCAGGAGTTAAGGATGAGAAAGATATCAACAATTTTAAAAGAAACATAAATTTCACGTGTATCTTGAGATTACCCTCACTAATACCTTCTGGCTAAATTCACAAAAATTTAATGTCTCATTATTGTCTTTATTTTTAAATCATGTAGTCTAATTCTTAACATTGCATTGATTTGTGTTGATGATTTATTATTTTTCTAAAGTAAGTTGTTACTGGATGTTTTCTTATTTCCCAACTCTTTTTACGTGCAGTTACTTTCACCAAACAGAAGACGAAATGATGTGCATCACTTCCAGGATATGGCTTATACACTGCTAGTGTGACTCATGTCCCATGTTCCTACCTGCGACTGTGCGCAGAGGAACCCACACAAACAGGGGGACCACAAGCTGCAAGCGCCCAGCTTTGACCTCACCACAGACAGCACCACCTGCTGACCAGGAACGCGTGCGTTCAGCAGATACCCAGAAAGTATACTTTCACAAAAGGAAAATAAGATCATAGAAATAATACTTTAATGAGATGAAACATAAACTAAAGGAAACCTGAGGACTTGTTTCTTATCACTAAGCTCACTAGCCTAGACTCAACAGTGACGAGAAAGCTGAACATCCACAATGAAGTTTTATTGATTGAAGATATGAATCCATTGAATTAAAACCAAATAGTTATGTACTTGTCTTAGAGGAGAATTCCTTCGTGTATCAAGGCACAGTAGAAGGCATTAGTTATCTCTTCTTGCCTCCAAACCATTGTAGGAAAACTCTTGTCTAATATCATTACAGGGAGCTTTGTGTGAGAAAGCAAGTAAAGAAAGATGTAATTTGAAGGGGAAGAAGTTCCAACTGTAATATTAGAGATTAATGAATTTTAGTTTAGTTCATCCTGTAAAAATGCATGTTATTGGGTTTTAATACCTGGGTGTGTCCTTTATTGATGGTTTTAGGGTGTTGTAACAACAAAAATTAATTTTGTTTTTTGGGAAAAGGAAATATAAGACTGGCAAATAGAGTTATAGTCTGATTCTGCTATCTTATCCTTTGGCCACAGGAGGATATCTGAGGGATTCATTATTTTACTATTTGCAGTTAAAAGTATTTTTAAAATAAGGGAAAAATGAACTTTTTTTGTGTGTATGGTATTAGGGATTGAACCCAGGGCCTTGTGGATGCTAGACAAGCACTCTACTACTGAGCTACATGCCCAGCCCAAAAATGAACTTTAAAGCAAAAAAAATAATGAAGACAAACTTTCATTGTACATAATTATTCCTAGATATGACCTAATTTATATCCAAAATGAATTCTCTAAACATTTATTATTATTGTTATTATTATTATTATTGTACTAAAGGTTGAAACCAAGGACAATCAGCTCTAAAGCTGCATCCCCAGACCTATTTTATTTTTTATTTTGAAGCAGAGTCTTGTCAAGTTGTTGAGGTCCTTGCTAAGTTGCTGAGGCTGCCCTTTAACCTGAAATCTTTCTGTCTCAGTTTCCTAAGTACTGGGATTACAGGCATTTGCCACCACACCCGGCTTAAATTTTTTAAAAAATACAAAATTTATTTAAGTTACTTTTTTCCCATTAAATTTGAAGAAGATTTCTATATATTCTTTAAAATTGGAGCATCATATGTTTGAATACAAAATTGAAGAGCAAAATGTTCTGTTGAACAATATATGATAATATAAACTCATTCAAAAGAATATAAAATATTCCTTAAAATTTTCTAGAAATTTCTACTTATTCCTAAATCAACCTCCCTGACTTTTTTATGAATATTTCAGTACACGTTAAAATATCTATTGTACAATTATTATTCTTTTATGGTATTTTATTATATTTCAATTAATATTGGAATAGCAAAAATATATCATTTCATTGTGTGTGTGTGTGTGTGTGTGTGTGTGTGTGTGTTAGTTACTGGGGATTGAACCCAGGGCTACTTTACCATTGAGCTTCAACCCCAGCCCTTTTTAAATTTTTTTTTTAATTTTGAAACAGGTTCTCTCTAAGTTACTATGCTCTAGCCTCAAACCTTCAATCCTTGTATCCCAGCCTCCCAAGCACTGGGATAATAGGTGTGTGCCATCATACCTTGCTTATCATTGTACTTTTGTACTCTATTCAGGGCTTTAATTGCACTTTTTGTTATTCTCCTTAAATCTGGTTAAGCAGAAAAAGAGTTTGTGGGTCTCATAGACAATGGCAATAAGTCCTTTTTATTATCTGTGATCAAGATAAGAAATATAGATCCCTTATATAGAGATTATATAGGGAGATCAAAAATAAAAATGGTAGCATGGTGTGGTTGAGGAGAGGAAAATATCAATATATACCAAGTACATCAAAAACCAGTATCAATTTAGAATACTAATTCAATCTTGATCAAATGATTAAGTTAATTTTATACTTATTTTGACAAAATAAAAACCACCAAATCAACAAAATGACTGGGTAAAAGAAACATTTTATTTTCAGTTAGCTATATAGAACAAGCTATATATAGTTTTGTCAGAATTATTTTCTCATAAATTCTTTCTTTCCTAATCTTAATCAAGTTTTAGAAACTGGTGTTCACATCATTCATTATTCCTACATAATCAATTAACTATAAATATAAATTGTTATATGCATTTTAATCTTGGTTTGGAAAAAATGAAATTGAAATAAATAGGAAAAACTGAATTTACATATTCTTCCTCTGTTTTATCATTTCAGGGCAAATAGTGATGATCTGGGTTTTGACACAGAAATCATTAATAATTACTTTAAAAGAATAAGAAATAAAATAGTGAACACTGGAATTGTTATATTAGTTCTATAATTGACTCCTTTTGTAACAGCAGTCAAGGAATTCGATCTCTCTAGTTCATAGATTTTTCCATTTTATTTTACTTTATTTATTTTATTTATTTATTTATTTATTTTGCGGTACCGGGGATTGAACCCAGGGGGATTTTACCTCCGAGCTACACCCCCAACCCTATTTTTTATACTTTATTTTGAAACCGGGTCTCACGAAGTTGCAGAGGGCCTCACTAAGTAGCTGAGGCCGGCCGAGAACCCAGATCCTCTGGTCTGTGCCTCCCAAGTACTCGGATTACAAGCATGCACCACCATGCCCAGCAGAGTTTTCCATTTTAAAATGGAGATACTTTAGGCTGGGCATGGTGGCGCACGCTTGTAATCCCAGTACTCTGGAAGGTGGAGACCGGAGGATCCGGATTCGTGGCCAGCCTCAGCTCTCTCTCTCTCTTTCTCTCTCTCTCTCTCTCTCTCTCTACTTAGTGAGGCCCTCCGCAACTTCATGAGACCCGGTTTCAAAATAAAGTATAAAAAATAGGGCCGGGGGTGTAGCACGGAGGTAGAACGCCCTTGGGTTCAATCCCTGGTACCGGGGGAAAAAAAATGGAGATACTTTGTTTACCATATCTCAAGGGTTGTTACAAAACTAAATAGAAGTGGTGTTATATGAAAGCATTTGAACATAACTTTTTTGCCTATTGTGCTTCTAGGTTCAGAGTAGATACACCTTCTATTTTCTTTATTTCATGAAAAAGTCTCAGACATCTACTACAAAAGGTGAAGAAAAAGAAAGATAAAGGGGCTCACACCTGGCAAGAAAACATTTATTCACCAAATAGGGGAAACTACCTCCTAAAACACAACATGTTGAAAAGCTCTTTTTAAAAGCTCTATTTAGAATACCATCTGGTCCCAACATGCTTCATAAAACAAAGAGTATGATGATGGGGGTTGGCACATCTACTGCTCGCTCTGTTAGTGAAGGAATGTTTGCCATAATACCTGCTAATGGATGAAAAACACAATGCTAAACGATGAACAGCAAGCGGGAGCCAGTTCATTAGGCAATTCCACCTAATTATAAATGGGGCCATGATAAGTAGCATATCAAAGACCGAGCATGCTTATGACTATCAGTATGTAGAGAACATCCTAAGTCCCCACTAATAGGGTCTGAAATAATAGACTCCAAAAAGGCAGCAGTCCTGGAAGAATGAACAGATTGCTGAGCTGAATGACTATGGTGAGGAGCCAAAAGTATAGTGCCAAAAATTCTTGGAGTGGTCACGACCGTGGCGCTACCTGAGTTAACACATTCATGATGCCAATGCATCCAAACATGCTTTTTAGACTTGGAATATTTTGGATAGCAATATAATTTAAAAGAACATGTAGAATTATTTATCTTAAGGAATCAGATTAGCTTAACAGTCTCTTTAAGAGGATACATTCTCTAGGAGAAAATACTATTTATCTACTCAGTCAGAGTTGGTATTTGTCTTGCTATTAAAAACTTTCCAAAGCCATGTTACTTTGAGGTTTTCAGACTGCATTTTTTTACAGCTTCTCATTTTATTCTTTTTACTTCTCATTGTTTCCTTTGTAAAATGAGATTTCATTCTTCAATACTAGAGAATCCCAGATTGATGGGTCTCCTAAATTTTTTGGGAAAACCTTCTTCCCACTCTTATACCCATGGCTAAGGTGCACAGCAGAAGTAGGGACACATGTGTGTGTCATGTGTACATACATACATGCACACACATATCCACAGTGTATCTCAAAATAACCTAAAAACAAATCTTACCATCTCCGATTTTTGTAAACTCCAGGAAGGATGAGTAGTTTCTAATTCATATGTAGTGTAATCATTTGATGTCCAGAGGCAATACTTCTTCTGACTAATTCTGTAATTAAAAGCAGCTGAAGAAATATAATGAGAATTAGAAGATGTGGTGGAATACCCAGAAGCAGCATTCGGGGCAAGGTGTGGGAAGAGGGAGGATGTAGTTATGACAAATATCTTCATTTGCGGCAAGATTCACATAGAAAAGATTTCTAAGTAGAAAGGAAAGCAGTGATTTATAATATTTTTGACAATGTGCAAGTGAACAAAGGAATACAAACAATGAGAGAGTTGAAATGTCAGACAGCCACTTCATTAGACTTGGGTAAGGAATTTTCTCTAGCAACTATGACAAGTTATTTTATTCATCGAGTTGGAGAGGGCAAGAAGAAGAAATATATGTAAGTTTATACAGTTATAAAAATGGATATTTATAGTTCATTAACTTGTCTTGGGATCTTCACTAACATCTCTACTGCAATCACTTTCTTTCTTCTGTCCCTTTTTGTCAACTCTATTTTATAGATACTTGCTTAGTTACGTGGAAAATCAGGCAGCAGGCTTTGCTTTAGATCCAAAGGCTAGTCTGAATTCCATTTGGTGAGGATAGGGTAGGTTGTACTACAATGATGAACAATCTCCAAAACTCAGTGGATTCATATCTCAGCTGCTTATTTCTTGCTCTTAGAAAGTCAGGGGACATAGTCCCCATGCAGAAACCCAGTGATTCATATTCTGCACCTTTGGAATTCAAGATCTCAATATGTTGACAGTACAATTTATTTATTTATTTATTTATTTATTTGTTTATTTATTTATTTATTTTTGTGGCACTGGGCACTGAACCCAGGGGCATTCTACCTCCAAGCTACACCCCCAGCCCTATTTTATTCTTTATTTTGAAACAGGGTCTTACTAAGTTGCGGAGGCCTCACTAAGTAGCTGAGGCTGGCCGCGAACCTGCGATCCTCCTGTCTCAGCCTCCCAAGTACTGGGATTATAAGCATGCACCAGCACGCCCGGCAGACAGTACAATTTTTTTTACAGCAAATGACAAGTAAATACACTGAGGTGGTTGATATTTGTTGTAGATATGGGATTTTATCCTTCCACATGTTTTAAAACTGATCCAGAGCATGCAACAACATATTTTAGGGAACCTTGACCAAGAAGAGAAAGAGAAGTATTTTCTTAGAAAAATGATTTTTTCTTGAGAATAATAAAAGATATTTATAATATGATATATTTCTCATAAAAATCCAAGAATAACATTGAGAAACACTCATTACAAGTTTCTTCCAGAGATCATACCCAAATAAAATGAGCACTGTTCAGACACCACGATCTTGTCTTTCAGGTTTTATTTTACGAAAGAGGCTGACAGATGGAGCTGCCACTATGTCGTAACAGAGATGTTCTTAATTTCACAAGAGGTAGTCAGAGAATACAGATTGGAAAGATGTCTTTTCTGTACACCCACTCAATAGCAGTTGCAAAATGTCAAAGAAAAACAGAAGCAACCAAAAAGTTTTCACTTCTTTAAGCCCCATTTACCAAACCACTAACATAATTTTGTTGTTTATTTGACTTTCATTATACATGTTTACAAATATTACTTGCACTGGCCAGAGACTAAACAAGATTTTCAAAACATCTTCTTTGGAGGTTCTCTCCTGCTTGTTTTAACTCCAGCATTGACTAACCAATGCTCTAATTAAGAAGAGTATTTTTTTGACTTGATGAAAGAGATTATCTGTTTAGTGGTTTCATTTTTTATTTTAAAATTTTATCAAAATTGTTTGTATGTCTTTCATAAGTACAAAGTTGAAAATATATACTTTAACTTAATTTCTAGATTTTTAGTCTTTATACTTTGTGGGAATACAATAAACATCTTTTCTGAATCCATGCCATGATTGGGAAATTTATTTTAATAAAGACAATTGCAAAGCTAAGTAATGGTAACTATTCCCAAGCAGGACAATGTATAATTAAAATCACCATGTGATACACAGGTAGATACAATGTGGACATCTTTGAAAGCAAAAATTAACATTTTTCTTTAACATTTAAATGGCTAATTAAATTTCTATAAGTAAACATAGGTAACAATATTAATAAATTTGTGATTCCATTTTATCATACTATTTTTTAATATAAGTACATAAATTATTTAAAAGCTAAGTTCACAGGATCCTTAAAGAAATGAAATGTTTAAGATTAAGATAAAAGATAAGAGAGTTGATATCAGAAATCCATTTATTACTTAAGATAAGTAGCAACTGCAATTACCAACTTAAATTATAGCAGTGACTTAATTACAGAATTTTCTTTCTTTCTCAACCTGTTAATTATTGTACTTTAGGGATGCTACATCAACTCTGCTCCCTCAATGAGCAAGGCTCTTTCCAGTTCAGGGTTCACCATTCCTAAGGTGTGGCTGTTATCTTTATATTTCTGAATACCTGGCAACAACACAGAATAAGGAAAGAATAAACTGTCATGATTACACATAGCTTCCCCATAAGGAAGGTTCCCAAAGCTCCCACATAGAATTTCTCCTTCAATTTCACTGGGTAAAACTAGTCTCATGGTCTGATCTAGAGACCAAGGAGACTGAGAAATATTGTTCTTAAATCATGTGTCCATGAGGTCAGGTACAAGCCAGAATTTCTGGTACAAATGAAAAAAACTAAAGAAAAGACATGAAGGACAACTAAGAGTCTGCTGGATTTAATTTTAAATTTAATATTTATAGACTATGCCCTTAGACAAATTTTAGTATTTCATTCTTCTGCAACTACTAAGGTAATGAAAAATTTCATCCAAATCACAATTAAGGACTTTTTAAAAATAAGTTAAAGAATTTTTTTCTACTCAGTCATAAAGAAGAACAAAATTATGTCATTTGCAGGGAAATGGATGGAACTGGAGAATATTATGCTAAGTGAGATCAGTTAGTCACAAAAAATGAAGGGTCTGATGTTCTCCCTTGTAATCCCAGTACTTGGGATACTGAGACAGGAGGATTGCAGGTTCATGGCCAGCCTTAGCTACTTAGTGAGACCCTGTTTCAAAATATAAAGAATAAAAAATAGGGCTTGGGGTGTAGCTTGGAGGTAGAATGCCCCTGGGTTCAATCCCCAGTACTGCAATAAATAAATAAATAAATAAATAAATAATTAATTAATTATATGAATAAATAAATATTCATCTAAAACCTTCTTCTAGAAACATTCAGAATAACGTTTGGCCAATATCTGGGTACCATGGCCCAGCCAAGTAGACACATAAAATTAATCATCACAATATCCCAACTAGAGCTATAAGTCATGTTATAAGAAAAAAAGCAACAATGAATGGGTTAAGGACAAAAGACTGAAGCTCTTTATGACTTCCTTCTATTGCTTTTAGAATACTGGTTTTTATTTAATTTTTAATTTTAATTTTAAATTTAATTTTTTTAGTGCTGGGAGTTGAACCCAGATCCTCCTGGCCTCATACATGATAGGCAAGTGTTCTATCACTGAGCCACACCCTCCTCCCCCAGCCCTTAAATTCTTTTCTTTCTTTTTCTTTTTTTTTTTTAGAATTTTATTGGTGAATTGTAATTATACATTGTAATGAGATTCAAAGTGATATCTTCATTTATGCACACAATAGCTCTTGGTGTGTTTCTCTCCACTCCCCACCCTGCCCTCCTCCCTCTTGTCTTCAAGTCGCAATACTCTTACTTTAGACTCAAATATATTGAAAAAGTATGAAAAATTATTAAGTGAATTCTCTTCTTTTAATTGCCATCAACTGTGCTATTATTATGGGAACTTTAAAATAAAATTGAGAAATGAACTAAAAATAATCTAGAGGCCTCTGAATTAGAGTCGGTACAGTTCATAAAGAGAACAAGAGCCGATGAGACCACTGGAAGACAGGAAATGAGGATTTGTTTTCCTATCTCAGTTTTTTGGGGGAAAGAAGAGCATGGACTGAATCAAAGTCATTTCAAGGTGCGGTGTCTTGGCATTTATTCATGCAAATGTATTCTGCATTGCTTTGGCATGGAATGGAAAATTTTGATGCCTTGGGCAAGAGACTATGTTACTTGTTATTCTCTGCATCTCTTCCATTGAACACCTATCAGCAAGCTTAAGATAAATTTTGGATGAACTTGGGAGCAGCAATTGTTAAACCTTGAGAACTGCATAAAAACTCCAAAATTAACTAGCAAGCTTTTCAGGAGTATATTTCTATAAAAAAATAAAATGTAATGATTTTTAAAAATGCTTTCTTTCTAGTTCATTGAAATAGTGACTTTGGTGAATAAGTAGGATCATCACACTACTGTAATATGAACCATGCTTCAGTGATAGCAACAACAGTAACTCTGATATTTTCACAATTCTCTCTCTCTCTCTCTCTCATTTTTGGTACTGGGGATTGAACTCAGAGGCATTCTACCTCCAAGCTACACCCCAAGTCTTTTTTTATTTTTAATTTTGAAATAGGGTCTCACTAAGTTGCTGAAGGTCTAAGTTGCTGAGGCTGGCCTTGGACCTGCAATCCTCCTGCCTCAGCCTTTCAAGAACTGGGATTACAGGCATGCACCACCACACCCAGCTATTTTCATAATTCTTTATCTTAAATTTGGGGAGCAAAAGTAAAATTTACTTTTCAGCATGAGAAGCTATGAATATGAGACTACTCACTATTCCCCAGCAAAATACAAGTTCAAAGTACTTTTAGGGAAGTTTTACTTGCATCACAATATATATTGATATAAAGTTGAAATGCTTAAGACTAGTGTATATATAACTACATGGAAACTATCACTGTATAATACATATAATAAGGACTCAAAAGCACATTTTGGTTTTTGAGTATATTGTTTAGGAAAACTATGAAGTCAATGATATTATATGAAATCATGTCTACATGATTTAGAGCATTACAAAGTTTAAGTTGGACAGGATAGCAAAATTACCTTCCTAGTTTATGTTTTAGAATACCTGTTGGCAAGATTTGTGGATGAGAATTTGTGTGGAAATAGTAACTGCTCTATCTAAATTCAAAGAGGCCACAAGGAGTAAAGAAAAACATTGGCATGTATATTGCTAGAGATTAATCTCTGTGAACTTGATTCACCTTGTTAGACTGGCAGGAAGAAGAAGAAAATGGTGATAAATGGTGTCAGCCATGTAGCAGGTGGTCAGTGATTGCATAATGAATTAAAAAATCATGTTTCAAGTTAGAAAGAGGTTCATGATTACTGAACATTTTGAAATTATGACTTAATGAAGTCTTACATTGAAACATATAATAATGTTATATTTGCTATTTTAATATGACAAAATGTTAATTCTGCATTAATATAGTGACAAGAGTGAAAATGACACATGAAAAAAGTCATTTTGTCAAAAATATTAAAATCATTAACAATTTTTATGTCACAATTTAGTTTTATAGGATGACTTGCTTACTTTGGGCCCTTTTCTGTAGAGTGAGTTACTGGAGAGTGTTTAACACAAATATGAGTTATATTTTTAATGTTAATAAAAGTTGACACAGGTTTATTTTTAAATTGTCTGCAAGAATTATGAAAAATTCTATAGAACAGCCTCTCTGTATCATCTGTTTTTCATTTTAGAAAAATTCACATGTGTCTAGGTCATTTTCAAATTATGTTAAAAGAGAATCCAAATGCATGGTTGCTAGACTGAACTTTAATGATTGCATTTTAATACTTTTTTCCCTTATACTTCTTTAAGGCAAATGTTTAGCAAAAGTACTTCAGTGATTCTCTTTCTCTGTGATTTAAGTAATGATCACAATACTACTCGGAAACAAAAGTGATTTAGTAACATTTCCATTTTCTTTTTGACAAAAGTGTAAGCATAAACCACAAAAGTATCCAGTTACATAATGTTTTTATGGGAAATTTTTGTAGTTGTGAAATTCTATCCAGGTGCCTAACCAATCCAAAGTGATGTGATAATAGGTTTTTTTCTATGTATTTTTGAAATCACATGTTGACATCTCCAACCCAGCCTAGTATAGAAAAAAGCAAAGTACCTAATCAACAAAGGAGGAGAAACAAATGGACAAGAAATGTACATTAAAACATTATCATCTCCAAATAAAACAATGGTTATGGGATGCAAAGCCAAGACTGGCTCCACTGATGGCTGTCAAATTAAAGGTCAGAGAAACGATTGGGCCTCTTAGAGGAGTAAACAGTTAAAGGCAAAAAGAGTAATACAAAAGTATCTACTAAAGTTCAAGACAGGTAGGGAAATGATAATCATACAAAGAGGTATTTTTTTCTCTTTTACTCTCACCTTACTTCTTATGTCACTCTTCCCCTCTTGACACCCAACACAGATCTGAGAATCTAGTCTATTTGCAACTAACACTTGGTGAACAGTATTTAACTAAGAACAGGTATTTTAAAAAATGGCAATATAAATGACATCTTCAAGGGGAAAAATAAGTTGACAGTTTTCAAAATATTTAAAATTATGGGGTATTATTCCTTGTAATGCCTTGGCACAAACTCAGTTTGAGTTGCACTGAAAAATGTCTGAGGTTGAAGGACCACTCAAAAATGGAACTTGGATGGGAGAATGGCTCAGATACTCCAAAATGGTTAATGAACATATCTGAGAAAAATCACTTATCTATCCAAGTTTCAGCATTTTAGTAAATAAGCTAAAATTAAAATCATAAACTATTCCATATGAATATTTTCAATCCCAAATTTAAAAGTATATCAAGTCACTAAATTATTACCTATTATTTAAAACTAAAATTAAAGTACTATTTATTAATCCGTATATAGTCTATGTATCTAACATACTTCCGCAAACATTATATTTTAAGAATCAGTAAACTAAACATATGTTCTTCTTTCCTTTTTATGTAAAATTCCTTTTTATGTAAAATTTAAGAGTGTCCCAAATGCATTGTATGAGCAATTACTGCTTATAGGAGGCAGTGTATGTGACAATTTCATCATGCTCCATTTATTTATGGAAATAAGTAAGCTTATTTTGTAACAGGGATTCAATTTTAGATTGTACTCATGTTACAGATAATTCTGATATACTACTAATATTAAAATATCAGGCTTTGCAGTTTAGGATTTTATTTGGGGGCACTTTGGGTGAGTTTATAATTGAATAGTTGAATGTATTCAAAATAATCCAGAACTATGTTCTAAACATGTTAAAGAATTAGGTATCTTTCTACACACACACACACACACACACACACACACACACACACACACACACACAATGACAGCTGCCTATATACATATATATCTCCATAGAGCATATAGTATATAGATATGAAGATATACTCTTAATATTCTTATGCTGGGTATGTAATAAATGTTTATAAACTGTTGCTGTGTATCTGTCAGTGACAGTATTTTTCTTGTATACAATATGTGGAAATTTATTCTCCATTTCCCTAGGATAGCTTCCTTCCCAGAAACATCCTTGCTTGTTTATGCAAAAAGATCACTGGATATCACACTCACTGGACAACTGAACCTTTGACTGAAATCAACTTACATTCTCAAACTAAGATTCTTGTTAGCTCAGCCAACTTCTCAGGTTCTCCATTTCCTCTTTGTAAAATAGGAATAAAAATAGCTTTTTGCAGAATACTGTGCCGGAAAAGCATTTCTTGTTGTTCTAGTCATTCTTTTTTTTTTTTTTTTTTTTTGCGGTACCTGGGATTGAACACAGGGGCATTCTATCTCCGCGCTATGCCCCCGGCCCTATTTTTTTATACTTTATTTTGAAACCGTGTCTCACGAAGTTGCGGTGGGCCTCACTAAGAGGAGAGAGAGAGAGAGAGAGAGAGAGCTAGAGAGCTGAGGCTGGCCGCGAACCCGGATCCTCCGGTCTCCGCCTCCCAAAGTACTGGGATTACAAGCGTACGCCACCACGCCCGGCCTTCTAGTCATTCTTATATGTGCATTCGATAGCCATTTTCTGAGAGGAAGTAATGTATCAGATTCTGTGCTGGGCAACAAGAAGAACAACAAAAAGTAAACTCGGGGCTTACTCTCAAATGAACAGGACTGAAAGCAACTTGAAAAATACTATCAAATGATGAGACAAAGTAGTATTCTAGGGGGGTATTTTAGTAGTTATAACCTCAAATGTCTTGAAAATGACAGTTAATTTTAATCTTTAATTTAAAAATGGGTTAATAATTTATCATTCTGAATCATCTGAATTAATTTTCTATGAACACATGTCATTTTGAGTGTAGAGGTATGTGGAAAGGGATTTCTCCCTTAAACCTAAGTGCTTTTTTGAATAATTTATATTTTTAATAATATAATAATAAAAGACATGCCATAAAGTGATTTAAGTTTGGTATAATATACTTAAATAAACTATTTGTATGAATATTTTAAATTCTGAATAACACATTGACTAGTATTCTTTTCTTGAGGAAGTGTGATCATACAAACCTATGCTAAAATTTAGCTGGCACTCTAACGTTACTTTCAATCCTCTAAGTATTTAAAATTTCTAATACCATATGATCTGCATTAAAGAAAATCTAGGATGCTACTCTCATTTATACAGCCCTGTGGGATTACTCATACAAGAAATATTTTGCTAATCAACACAATAATTTTCAGTTACAAAGTGAATTTAATATAGTCAGAAAAGCTACCTACTGCATTATGATGTGATACTATGATGCACAAATAAAAGTATATATGTATATATATATATACATATATACATCTCTCTATATATATAAAATCTCTCTATATATATCCACGTATCATATATCCACGTATCATCCCCGATAGATGGAGGAGGCTTGCTGTGCTCCCTACAAAGCAGACTCTAAGAGTGTTTTTGTTGGAAATATCCAATATGGCTCTGCTCAGAGAGCTATAGTGTCCCTGGTGGACAGAAGCATGAAGTTTAACAAAATCCTAAGGAGTAATAAGTTAAGTCCCAGCTCCTGTGAGAGCAGTTTGTGCCCTAGGGCCTCTTGGAAGTCTCTGTAGGGACGCATAGAGCTATCCACCCCATGACTTCTCAGCATTTAACATGGACTCTGACCCCTCATTGATGACAAAGGAGTTCAATCCAGTGGGGACAAACTCTTCTACTCTTGAGTCATGGTTGCTGGGGGTTGGGATTTCAGTTCTTTCCACTAAGCCAAAAAGTTCCAATTTTTACAAAAGAGTTTTAGGAAATGAAAACAACCAGTCAGACTTTTTAAAAAATAGCTTTAAAGAGATTAAACAAAAGGGAACACTGATATAAAAGTGAGATGTCTGGGGTGAATCATAGGCATTTTTTAATTAGGAACTTTCTTGCTCTGTCATCCTCTTTACAGAAAGTTAGGTCGAGCCTCTGCCATTCCATTCAGTGCCTGGTGTCTTCCTTCTGTCTAAGGGTGTTAGTCAGTATTCTCACTGTGGTATCCCAGGAAACCTGACCACACAACTTAGAGGAAGGAAGGTTTATTTGCTCACAGTTTTTTGGAGATCTCGGAATTCAGTGCACATGAGGCCAGGGTGCAGAGCTGGAGCTCAGGCCATGGCAGCTGGAAGCACGGAGAGGGAGAACACGAGGGCTTTGCTCCTCACATCACAGGGGCTGGAAGCAAGAGAGAACAAACAAGCAAGGGGGGTCAAGACACAAGAGCAATCCCTAAGGCCACACCCCCAGAGACCCACCTTCTCCAGCCATACCCCACTGCCCTAGGTTTCCAACTCCCATGACTTAACTATATCAACCCTGAATATAAATAAATGGGCTCTTTAGGACACATTCTATATCTGACTGTAACAAAGGGAGAATCTTGCAACCATGTGGCATCAGAGTTTGGGAAACTCAACCTCCCCGGGGCCAGTGGTTTGCTCAGTCACTGACATGTCGTGCCTAGAGTGACAGATTCAGGGAGCCCACAACTAATCCCTTATGAATTAGAATACACTGTCATTAGTTTTTCTAGAAACTTAAATTGAGGGCCCACATCTTATTAAACTTATTATTTCTCTATGTTGGAAATAAATTTTCTCTCCTTCTGTATCCTGCGATGCTGCTATTTGCCATTTCCCTTTTCTATACGAATGGGATTTCCAAACTGTATTTTAGTATGGAGATAGTGATACTCAGATTGAAGTACAGCCATCATTATTTTTCTTCTATTGGCAGAATTTAAGTTCTTTAGGCTTTTATATTTCACTTTGGAACTCAAATAGGTCTATCACATTGAAGTCAAGTATGTAGATAACAGAATTGATCAAAATAACTTAGAATAAAATGTGACATAAAATGTTAACGTAGCTGAAAGTTAAAATCATTCTGTAATGGTTGGTAAGATAAAACAAGTTTTGAAGATTTCCATAAAAATTTTGCAACTGACATAAGGGATGATTTTGATGTAGCTTCAAGTAATAATCACCTGTTTGTACTGAAGGTAAGAATCCGTAAACTTCGAGTTTATTACAATACTCTATGATAAGAACCAAACACTACACAGCCATTTATGACTTTTAATTTGTTTAATTATTGTTCAAGAGATTTAATAATGTAATATTTAGCAAAAAACAATTATAGCTGGTGATTTTATTCTATCAGCCACCTCTGAAGTGTCTGAAATAAATGAGAGAAGTGCTAGGGGGAAAAGAAAAATTTGGTGGAAGACCCCAGGAACAATATTAGTGGGGGAAGAGGTAGCACAAACCTCTTGGGTCTCCAGAGAGCAGAGAATCTTTTCAGAGGTAATCTTTCCCCTCAAAGTGGAAAAAGGAAAGCTTTCTCAGCTAAATCTCTGGGCTTTTGTAAGATTTTGGAATCTATTATGTATCCAAATGACAACATTGTTTTCATATTTTAGTATAAGAAAAATGAAATTAATATTCACAAAATTTCAAAAATGAAATTAATATTCTTGTAACTACAAGAATAATTTTTATATTTTGGGGTGGGGAATAAGTAAAAAAAGATAGTATAGGCAATGCAGCACTATAAAATGATGTTCACAATAATTAAATCACTTGTACAGTATTCACCTTAAATGAATGCATAATCCTCTCTCTCAACTCATATACCCTCACATGGAACACATAAGCCCACTACAGATGCTGATCCCTTGTTGTGCAGAATAATTAAACTTTAGTAAGGCTGTCCTGTACTTGTGATCTTCCTGTCTCAGCCTCCCAAGGACTGGGATTTCAGGCATGTCCTAACACAGTGTAGAGTTTTATGATAATCACTAAGCCAACTGATACTAGAGGCTGCTAAATGCTTAGAAGAATTCATCAGGCAAAGCAGAGATGGAGTGCTGGGAATAAAAGAGTGAAGACAAATAAGAGAAAGATATGTAGATATTGCATCCAATTTCAAGCCTCTACTTGAGAAAACTACTGGTCTCCAATTTCCAGCCTCGCTCTCATACTCTATGGGTACTCCACATTCCATAGCTGCGTTGAAAAAACATTTTAGTGTACAAGATTTCAATTTTGTTCTTAAAACAACCTATGTTGTTGAAGAAAATAACATTAGTGTGTTGAAGGAAAAATTTAGGGAATTCTAGGATTAAAGACAAAGAGGATAAATGATATTAAATGCAAATGATAAGGGAATATAATAAATGTTCCTGATAAAACAACAATAAGAAATAGAAGCATATTCAAAGATACAATAGAAGAAAAAACATTTTAGGCCAAACACATGTGAGACAAAAGGCTCAGAATGTAGTAGATTACAGCAGATACTCCACTGGAAACACCTTAGTACATAGAGGCATTGAAGAACTAGCAAAGTAATGAAAACTGAAAGGACTGATTTCAAAACAAGATGATGTTTTATAACTGCCTTCTCTCAGGGTATCTTCTGATTCTGGGGACAGGCCAGAAAGGGAAAGAATCCAGCAAAAAATGTAGATAGTCTTGCAAAGCAAGAATTTGAGATTTCAGGAGGCTCATACCATGGCTTTTCCTTTTCAATACACTTTTTACATGGTGAATTCATATAGGTGGGAGTCTAAAGATAAAAAATGACCAACTTCTGTATCAGTTTCCTATTGCTGCTATATAAACTGCCACAAACTTAGTGGCTTAACACAGCACACATTTATTATCTGATAGGTCTGGAGTTCAGAAATCTGTAATGGGGATCAAATAAAGTGTCAGCAGGGTTGCATAACTTTCTTGAAGTATTAGGAATATTTTTTTTTGCCTCTTCTACATTCCTTGGCCCATCACATCTTTCTATCTGCAAACCAGCAACATTTGGATGAGGTTTTCTTACAATGCTATCACCCAGGTTCCCATTCTTCTGTCTCCTTGTTTCCTAAATAGGACACTGGGCCCTCCTGGGTAATCCAGAATAATCTTTTTACCTTAAACTCAGCTGACCAGAGACTCAATTCCATCTGCATATTTAATTCTTCCTTAACACATAATACACCACATGCGGGGGTTCTGGTGAGGAGGTTGGTTACTCTGCCTATCATACGTTCTGAAAATGAGAGTAGAGTTTTCTTCTGAGAAAGAAGACAAAGATTAAATTCAGCACCTTCAATGAGAACATGCCCTGCAGAATACTCCAGGCTTATCAGTGAAAACCCAAAGAAATAGGCTGTATCTCAGAAACAGAGGACAACCAAACATTGACTGAGTCATCCACCCAGCCAATTCAAATCAGCCTGAGGTTTGAGGTACTCAACCTCCACTCTGTTAGAACAGAAAAGGGAAGACCTTATCTAGAAGAAAGTAATATCTTTTTGACATTTTGTAATTTTTAGACATTTCTTGTATTCATTCAAACATTAGTAAACATGTTAAAAGAGAGTGCCATATGCCCAAACACTAAAAGGAAGAAAAGAAATGGAGTCACGGATGATCTAGACATTGGCATTAGCAGACACAATCTTTAAAATGGCTAAGAATAAATTTCAGGATCAAATAGTTATGAGGGAGAGATTATCACCAGAGGACTATGTTTATTAAAAAATAAATGGAATTCTAAATAGAAATAAAAATATAATATCTCACATTAATAATTTATAGATGGATTACTATAGAAGATAGGATTAGTTAACCAAGCTATAGATTAGTAGAAAATGCCTAAATTCCCTAAGCATGTAGAAGAGATAATATCCTCTAAAATGTAGACATTTTTAGATAAAAATCTGAGCGATTTTTATATCATCAGACTGAGGTAGGATAGAAGATATACAAGAAATAGGTAGAAAGGAGACACAAAGGAAGGAGAAAAATGTAACTTTAATATGAAAGCCTGGTTCTGAAATTCCTCATACCTTCAATCCCCAAGCCAGTTCTCTCTCCCAGGCCTGTGCCTCACAAATTCCTGAGAAATCTATAAATCTTAAAGTTAATCAGAAACCATTGTTACCTTGTGCATTATTAACATGCACAATAAGTATTTTTAAGCAATATCTTTTTTAAAATCTATAATTAGTCAGGCGTGGTGGCACACGCTTGTAATCCCAGTACTTGGGAGGCTGAGACCGGAGGATCCGGGTTCATGGCCAGCCTCAGCTACTGAGTGAGGCCCTCCACAACTTAGTGAGACCCTGTTTCAAAATAAAGAATAAAAAATAGGGCTGGGGTTGTAGCTCAGAGGTAGAATGCTCCAAGGTTCAATTCATAATTCCATCAAAAAAATAAAAATAAAAACCTGTAACTTAGTGGATTTTCCATCATTTTGTATTGTTCAGATGATGGAGGCCAAGTTAAGAATCCAGAAGATGACCAGGTCACTACGAACCATCTTTTGATCACTGGACCGACGTCATCATCACATAACTTCCCATAGGCACCCTTCACCAGCTCCCTTTAAAAGAAGAGCTGGGAATCCCAAGAATGTGTCTCTCATTCTGGAGATGGCCTACCTTTTCCCTTGAATGTTATTCCTTGATTTCCTAAATAAATCTGTCTGTGCCTGTGACTGGTATTTGCTGAAATTCTTTTCTGTCACATAAGCCAAGGACCCCACTGGTCCGGCATTGAGTTATTGAGTTCCTTCCCACTTTCTCTCTCTCTCTCTCTTTCTCTCTCTCTCTCTCTGTCTCTCTCTCTCTCTCTCTCTCTCTCTCTCTCTCTCTCCTTTTTTTTTTTGGTGGTACTGGGGATTGAACCCAGGGGCATTCTACCTCTGAGCTACACCCCCAGCCCTATTTTATTTTTATTTTGTAACAAGGTCTCACTAGGTTGATGAGTCTCTGAGGCTGTCCTTGAACCTGTGATCCTCCTGTCTCAGCCTCCCAAGTGCTGGGATTACAAGCATGCGCCACCAAGCCTGGCTCCACTTTTTCTCTCTCTCTGACCCTTCTCAGAACCATCTCTTCTCCAGTGATAAGATATACAGAAAGAAATACAAGAAGGAGCTATTATGTCAGGAGAGAAATTACTCCAGATAGAAAAGCAGACTACAGGAAGGAATGAAGAGAGAGAAAGATAAATGTATAGAAAGTATCAGTTACACTATAAGATAAATATTACAATGTTGAAATAAACATCTTATTCAAATAGCACCAAAAGGAAAATAAGACAAAGAAATACAAAAAATCATTAAAAATGTCATTTTGAAGGCTGTAACATATAGGCAAATGAAAACACAATCTTTGGGGGAAATATTTAATATCCTTTATTTTCATAAAATGCTCATTTTAATTTAAATATAAAAATAATTCTTTACAAATCAGCCCAAAGAGGAGAAAATCAACTTTAAAACATAAAATACTTAATATTTGCAAGTGCAACCATACTTAATCTAATTGAACATGAATCATGCACATTAAGCCAAAATTTTTAAAAACTCAATATATGCTTAAAATATAATAAGATTAAGCACATTTTAGCATAATGAATTTAATCTAGAAATTAAACAGTAAAACATAAATGCTTATGCTGTCCTTTTACTGAAATAACTGTGCCAAAATAAAGGATATCAATAAAAATGGATATTTTGTTCAAACCAGCATTATTTGTAATGCTTATCAAAACTGGAAATATCATAAAAGGGAGCCTTCATTATAATACAGCTCATCCAAGGCATATAATAAATTATTAATATAATATAATATTAATATAATATATATTATAATATTAACATAGTAAATTATTATAGGAACAGAAGGAAAAAAGAAACAGCTGTAATGAAAATGAAGTGAAATAAAAAGCAAGATACAGACAATATAATATTAAATATGTTTGTGTTAGTTTTCTAGAAGGATATATAAGAAATTGCTGAAGGTATTTATCTTTTGGTAGTAAAACGAGCTGAGAGGGAAAATCCTTTACTCTTTTAAAAAATGAATAAAATTTAATATTTTATTCTTCATTTTAAAAGCATTTGTATGCTTTTTTATTGGTGCATTGTACTCATACATCTTGATGAAGTTCAGGGTGATAGAGACATACATGCACACAATATTCATTTAGCCCACCCCAAGTTACCACCCCATTCCCTCTCCCTCCCCATCTTCCCATGCTCAGTGCAGTAATTGGCTTTGATAAGTTTGTGTATGTACATCATGTCCAGAATAGCATTTGTATTATTTCTAAAACCATGTTACAAGCTGAGACAGAAGGATCAAATGTTCACTGCCAGGCTCAGCAACTTAGTGAGGCCCTTCACAATTTAGTGAGACCCTGTTTCAAAATAAAAGAATAAAATTGGGCTGGGGGTGTAGCTTGGAGGTAGAATGCCCCTGGGTTTCATCTCTAGTAATACACACGCACACACACGCACATGCACACACACACACATGCACATACATACACACACACATACACACACGCATGCACACAAACACATAAAAGAAATACCAATTTTAATAAAAGTGAATGAAATACAAATGAATTCAATAAAAAATGAAAAATGCAAAGGATGTATAAAATTTTATGTCACATTTCAGTTATTAGCTGGACAGTGTGATGAACAAATATTGAAAGATATCCTCAACTGGGTGTGGTGGTGAACACTTGTAATCCCAGTACTTGGGAGCTGAGACAGGAGGATCGCAGGTTTGCGGACAGCCTTCGCTACTTAGTGAGGCCTTCTGCAACTTAGTGAGACCCTATTTCAAACTAAAGAATAAAAAATAGGGCTGAGGGTGTAGCTCAGAGGTAGAATGCCCCTGGATTCAATCCCTGGTACTGCAAAAAAAAAGAAAAGATATCCTTAGCAGTTTTAGAATATGAAGTGGATCCAGATAAATTGATATTTCACCCGTGAGTGTGGCTTATTCACAAGAAATGGCACCCATCAGAATAGCTGCCCTGAATACGGAACTGGCTCCTGACTTCTCCCAACTCCCTCAAATAGCTATTCAGGTTAGCATCAAACTTGCAGTGGGAAGTGGCACATGAAACCATGGCCATCATTGATATGCACAACTTGTCTTATAAAAGTCAAAAGATTAACTCACAGGAACAACTGATCAATAATAAATGTTTTGCATGAATAAATGTAGTCTTGGCTTAGGGTCTTGTACTTATATCTCTCTGAATTATAATGTACAATCACCTAATAAAACAATAAAATATCTCTGGGAAAAAGACAGTTTTGTAATTATTTTAATATACTTTTATTGGTGTCTTGTAATTATAAAGCACTTGGTGTGTTTCCCCTGGATCCCACCCTGCTCTCTGCTCCCAGTACATATTATTGAGATTGGTAGTCATACATTCATATATGGATGTAGCATTATTCGAACTGTTTCCTTCATCAGTTCTCCTTTTTCTCCTTCTACATCTTCCCTCAATCCCCTTCAGTTATTCTCCTGGCCTCTCTCCTCATTTGTCTAAAGTCCCTTTTGTTTCCTATTTTCTTTCTAACTTCCACATGTGAAAGAAAAACACATGATCCTTAACTTTCTGCAACTGGCTGATCTTACTTTGCATAAAAGTCTCTAGTTCCATCCATTTTCCTGAAAATGGCATAATTTTGTTCTTTATGGCTCCTCAGTATCTTTCCTAAAGAATTACTCAGAATCTATAATGATACATTCATATACATGTTTATAGAAGCACAATTCACAATAGCCAAATTATGGAACAAACCTAGGTGTCCATCAACAGATGAATAGATAATGAAAATGTGGTATATACACAGAATATTTTACTCTGACATAATGAAAAACAAAATTATGCCATTTGCAGATTTGTAATTCTAAGAAATTTAGTAGAAGCTGGGCACAGTGGTTCACACCTGCAATCCCAGTACTTAGCAAGGTCCTGTTTCAAATTAAAAGGAAAATGGGATTGGGGTATAGTTTGGAGGTAGAAGGCCCCTGGATTTAATTCCTAGTACCAAAAAGAAAAGAAAAGAAAAAAGAAATAAGGAAAGAAATTTATTAGAGCATGAAATTAGGTCATTTTCTTTGGGTCAGAATTGACTGTACAGTCAGATGATGTTAAATAGGGTTTTCTTTCTTTTAAACCCTTTTAGGGTTTAAGTGTTACATAAGAAAAAGGATTCTGGGTGAAAATTTTCCATACCACTATCACAATGTGCCCGCTACTTTCACATTTCAAAATCACTAGAGAAAAAGAAACTATCACTATTGAAAATTTGATAAAACATTAAAATTTACAATGTATACCTCAGCTTCAAAAATTCTTTTTCCATTTACTTTGCTAAAGAAATAGTGTAACATTTTAAAAATTACAAAATTTAGAAATAGTATAACATCAATTTTTTTCCCCACATGAGTAAGAAAAAAACCCCTTCAAAACTTTGTGTTCTATGCCTTGAAGAGAATTACCACCCAAAGAGAATCACCGTCATGACAAAGTGTGATACCTCTGAGCTCCAAACTACTGTGTGTAAATGTTGATGTGAAAGATTAGGAGAGAGTGAGATGTCATTCCACTCTGGTGATGTAGGAGCACAGATCTCTTTCCTTCTGCATCAGAAGCAGTCAGTCATTTTTTTTTTTTTTACTATGATGAGACCTTGACTGAAAAGAAAAAGGCAGTAAACATTATGGAGAAATAGAGGACATGGTATGGGGGATATTTTATGATAAGGCCAAATTTAGCCAGTACCTTTCATTTGGCACATGTGAGTGTGCTTGAAGAAGGATGTTGGTTGCAATGTATTTATCCCATATTCAAGTAAATAAGAAAAGAAGGCATTTTGCATTTCCTTTAAGTTTGTCTAATTCTGGTCACCAGACTGGAAAGAAAGTGATGAAGACTTAACAATAAGGATACGTGACTATGTATATGTATATGTATATGTATATGTATATGTATGTGTATATATAATATGTGTGTTTATATATACATATATATATAACTTTTAAGTTATAAATTACCTTTTCTCATCCAACCTCAGTTCCTATCATCCATACAGGAAAAAGCCATTTCTGTTCAACGGAAACATTGATATGCGATGTTGAGTGAGATACCAAAGACCCAAGAGGCATTCTTAAGTGACCATCAATGCTTCCTGATGAAGTGACAATTCAACAGCCAATCATTTCCTGTGTGGGGAATTTAAGATGAAGTCAAAGCAGATGTATTCTGGATTGAGAAACTATTTTAGATAATATATAAGGGAGGAGGAAGGAGAGATATGATGGCTGGTGAACTGGGGACAAAAATCCTTGATTCTCAGAGAGCATATTAAGTTTTGCTCTTGGTTAATTGATAAAATGTTGTTATTAACATTCTATGTAAAGTATCATTTAAATATTACTGTTTGCTAATGTGTTGCAGTGTTAAATTTATTTTTAGGGTGCTGAGGAGAGTCTCCTGGTGCTCTGGCATCAGAGAGAATGCAGCCACAATTCAGTAATGGAGGGGCAGAAACTCTGTTCAGTGAAACAAAGCCAGCAATGTTTTCTTGCTCTTTCTTTTCCCAGATGGAGAGTGGCACTTTGCTCTCTCCCTCCTCTTCTTGTCAGAGCTACACTAAGGTATGGATCTGATATTGACCAGACACCACATACTATGAATTAAACATAGTGTGTGCTCTTTAAGGTAGTGCTACTTAAAATGTAACTTGAATCATGAAAAAAGATAACCCAATTTAGATTTCATAATTCTACGTATCAATGAAATAGATAACTCTTTGGATAGGGTTGCCTAATTAGGATCAGAAAACAGTAAATATTATATATTCAACATCTTAAAATGATTTCTAACAGGTTATTATTAAGGTTATACTAACTCAGTATAATTTATCAGTATCTTAATGATGGAGGGATGAGAAGTGGACCCTGGGGCGATGGGTTTGGATTTCCAGAGCATTCCTTGATCTGAGAGCCCATCAGAGGCCATCCCCATAGACAGGGATAGATTCTTGGTGAGAGGTCTAATCATACTGCAATCTTCTAGAGTGGTTCAAACCCATAGTGTATCCATCTCCAAAGTAAATACTGCTGGAATTTTGGAATTCCTATCCCAGTTTCACTCCCAACCTCACTTCTAAATGATTCAAATCTGTGTGAAGCTAACTTTTTTTGAAAGAGTTTAGTTTCTTGTCTTTTCTCCCCTTGAGAAATTATTTTCTTCTAGGAGAAATGGAGTGGAGGGATTAACAGTTCTACACACAGATGACCAGTTCATAGATCAAACACTTAAAACACACACTTAGTATTTGTACAAAAATAATGTTATCCTTATACAGTTTTTCTCTCTGCCTTTGAAACAGAGCAGAAAATAAAGAAGTATGTGATTTAATTTTCATAGTCCAAATTGTTCATACTGACTTGACCACCACTGTACCCTAAAGAATTCCTTCTTTTTTCTATCTCAAGAAATGTTGAATTTATATTTTGATAAAGCAAAACCTTTTCACCACAGCTTTTATCATCCTCAAGATGAAACAAAAGGCAAAAAATGAAATTAAGAACAGAATAGCTTTTAGTCAAACAGATGGCAAAAGCATTTACAAACACCACCTGAAGTTCTTATTTATTATCACAATGTTCAAGTGGATCATTGTGATAATCCATCTTATGTTCTTGTAAACCTTATTAATCTTAATTTTCAGAAGATTTTTAATTTTCTCTATTATACAAGAACTCCTAGACTCCCTTTGTATACCTAATTTTATAAACAAGATAACTGTTGTTAAGTGTTTGCTAAAAGCCAGACATCAAAAGTAGTCAACTAAATTAGCTGTCAAATAGAAACATTTCTAAGACTATATAAACTTCTAGAGAGAGAGAGATCCAAAGTGCAATTGGACCAAAGTTTGGTGACCAAAATAAAAGCACTGTTGGCATTTAGACATCACTGGAAACTGCAGAAAAGTATGTCTGAATTGTATAACTCAGAATAACATACAAAAAATATTAAGAGTTACACTGAGCTTCCATAAATAATTGTGAAGGAGTTTGGTGACAAAGGAGTAATGGAACATGAAATGTTAGAAAATTATTAATTATATTGATAATTATATTAGATGGTCTAATATTTTAGATTAATGGTTAATTTTAATAGCAGTTATTCCTCATAATTTCTTGAGATTCTTGAAATAATTTCATAAATTGTTTTATATACATTAAAGTTTTGAAATTAGTACATAAAACATGTTGCACTCACTCATGATACATATTTAGTTAGCTAATGCTACCTGGAATTAATTTTATTTCTAAGACATATCTAAAAATTGGATTATAATCCTCATATTAAAGCATCCTGTCAGTTTTATTAAGTTTTGATTATTTCTTGACAAAGTAGCATGAAAATCTTTTATAATACCTATTTCAAAAATTTGAGATCATTTTGCATTGAACAAATAGTGACAATAATCCCTAAAAATCATTAAGGAAATAAATCCTTCTTAGTATGCAAGGTGGATCTAATAAGGGTGAGTTTACTTCTTTCTCACCTGTCTATATTTGTTACTCTTGTGGTTTTTTTTCAGAGTATATAAGGGTACCTTTTTTAAGTGGGAAAACTATAGCCTTTATAGACCTACTTGAAAACACTAGATTTATTTTTACTTTTATAGTCAGAGAGATACATATAAATAAATGAACTCACATGCACATATATTTATACATATGCTAATTAATCTATCATATTTTTCATTATATTGGTTAAACAAGTTTTCTTTTGACCTTGGTTTATTTTGAAATGATTCAAGATATGCTGCAGAAACCTTACAGTATTTCAAAATTTTTGGAAGAACAATCAATTATATGTAAACCAAAATATGCTTAAAATTATTGAAATACACAAAGTTTTCCCTTAAATGAAGGTCACCAACTATTTCCTATGTGAGATTCAAGAAATATCCACATATTTTCTGTTTTCACTTCCAAGGATTAATGAGTCTGAAGGACTTTCTGTGCCTAACTCATTGTTTCTTTATCTGTATGTTTTATCATTCCAAACAACAAACTAAGCCATACTGGAATTATATTCTATCCCCTCTTCTTTTATACTTTCCCATCTCTTTACATTGTACATGGGAACTAGAATTTAGTCTAACTCAATATTGTAGTCATTTGTAGTCAAAGATTAAAAAATCATAAGTACATAAGTTGAGTTTGAGTTTTCCCTTAATGGCTTAGGTATTTGTACTAAAATGAATGTTCAATAGATACATATTGAATTAATTTCTTGTAGACTTTTAAAATTATTTCTGAGGTTTTTTCATTGTGGAAAATGTTGACACATGTATAATAATAAAATTTATCTCTGCCTTAATATTTACTTCAAAGTGCTTAATAATTTAATAAAATATATCACACATATAATTTCATGTTTCCTTAAAAAACGGATTTATGACAAAACATGAGTCAGCTCCCATTTTACCAGAAACTCAATTTTCCAGGATATTACATTAAAACATAACTTTGATTATATGAAGTACATATTGACATCATCAAATGAAAGCGTTCTGAAGATAGATGATAGATAGATGATAGAATAGATAGATGATAGATAGGTGATAGATGATAGATGATGATGATGATGATGATAGATAGATAGATAGATAGATAGATAGATAGATGATAGATGATAGATAGATACTGGATTGAACCCAGGGGCATTCTACCTCCAACCTACACCCCCAGATCTTTTTTATTTTGAAACATGGTCTTGCTAAGTTGCTGAGGGTTTCACTAAGTTTCTCAGGCTAGCCTTGTTGCAACCCTCCTGTCTCAGCCTCCCAAATATTGGGATTACTGGCACATACCCCCATGTCCATCTTTGAAGATATTTTTTATCAGAAATTAAGATTTCAGATGTTTGAGATTTATACTGTAAAGTTATTTTGGTTACTTTTATTGAGGTGACTAAAAATGTTTCATGGGATTGAAATTTAAAGGTTTGGGATTAATGACCCACTGCCATTCTGAAACCAAGAAACATTAAGTAACTTCTCCAAGGTCAGGGAGAAAAAGAATGGAAATGCTGAGACTGAATCTAAATTGGATAGTATACAATCAGGTTTCCTTTTTTAACACATAAAATATCTTAAAGCACACATTTTACTGATGAGACACTAGGCAATGTGGCAAGTGAATACAGGTCCATTTATTGCTGCTACACTTTTTCAAATGTTTTTTTGGGGGGGTATGTTTTGTGTTTTAGTCATCATGATCTTGAAGAGAAGGTAAGAGAATTTGGTAGTGTTCTCCCCCTCTGCCTGCTCATCAGGCTGACCTAAGTTTAATAATGATTACTACATGCACTTTCCCAGACCATTACCCGCCCCCACCTATACATATGAATATGAATCTCTAGGGAAAGACATTTCTTTCTCCTGTATTTTTTCCATTTCGACTATTATCTTTTACTTTCTTGCTGGTCCACATTTAAAAAGAAAAACATTTCCCATCTCTTCTGGCCATACTCAGGTCAGCAGATACTTACCCTCAGACTAGCATGTCACAATCACAGCATTAACTCAATAAAATCTCTTAATGAAAAATGCTCAAACCAAAATGAAATTCTGTCATTTCTGCCTTTCTTAGACAGCATCCTTCTCCATCTGTTCCAAGTTTAGAGCCAAAGACTGCTCAAAATAAATTTAGTGTCTGTGGGAATGAATGTGGAGGAGTTCAAAGACCAGCCTCCTGGATAGAGAAGACAAAGAAATATAAGAGAGAGAGAGAGAGAGAGAGAGAGAGAGAGAGAGAATAAAACAGAACAGCAGCAGCGGCAACAAAACTCTGTTTAAGGGAATCCCACATGTGGCGTTACAAAGTATAATACCACTGCAGGACCCAATCTTCCTGTCATCTTCTTCGTTTCTTAAACTCCAAATATGGAGCTTCTTTTTATTTCTTCTCAAGAGGTGAGATTACCCATTTCCCACAAAATTTACCAAGGAAAATGACTGTGCTTTCCAAAGCAATGCCTCCATCACACTCCAACTGCTTTTATGTTGTTCCCAAGACAAAGTTGTAGTCTTTTTTCACTTTGATTTTTTTCTACAAATCTCTTTAGAGAACTGGGATATTTTAAATTAAAAAATATAAGAATGTTACACATTTTTATGGTTCTTGATATGGAGTTTCTTACTCCTGCCAAGACAGAAAAAGCCCCGTAGGGTCTATCATCCACCACTCTTATCTTTCTGAGGTAATTTTTTTTTTTTTTTGCAGTACCCGGGATTGAACACAGGGGCGTTCTACCTCCGTGCTACACCTCCGACCCTATTTTTTTTATACTTTATTTTGAAACCGGGTCTCACGAAGTTGCGGAGGGCCTCACTAGGTAGGTAGAGAGAGAGAGAGAGAGAGAGAGAGAGAGAGAGCGCTGAGGCTGGCCGCGAACCCGGATCCTCCGTTCTCTGCCTCCCAAAGTACTGGGATTACAAGCGGGCGCCACCACGCCTGGCCTGAGGTAAATTCTTAATAAATGCCCCTTTTCCATATTTGTCTCCTTCATGGTAATCTTTTTTCCATTCTAAGATTGCCACCAGAAAAGCACGTGTTTCTTTACATGATTTCCAATAAATAATTATTTTTTTAATTTCCAGACTATTTCGTGAAGTGTTAATTGTCTTTGCTCAAGAAAGTGTATGTTTTGTACAAGACATTGTCTAAGTGGCTTACAAGGAGACATCAAATACAAAAAGAAAAGCATAACCCTATATATGCAATAAAATAAAAAGGGGGAATTAGAAAAAAGGGCAAAGTAAAATGAAATTGTCACTATGTTTAACTATCTTCTATGCATAACTATCTTTCATTTTAATCTTATTTTTTATACTTTATTTTGAAACCGGGTCTCACAAAGTTGCGGAAGGCCTCACTAAGGAGAGAGAGAGAGAGAAAGAGAGAGAGAGAGAGAGAGAAACAGGGAGAGAGACGGAGAGAGACAGGGAGAGAGCTGAGGCTGACCGCCAACCCGGATCCTCCGGTCTCCGCCTCCCAAAGTACTGGGATTACAAGCATGCGCCACCACGCCCAGCAACAGATTCTTTAAATAAGAGGCTTTTGTAGTACAAGCATCATAACATGTATAGTACATTTTACTCCTTTGTATCCCATACTTTGTTTTACATAGACACAGAATATTTATGTAACAGACTATCAAGATGTCTAACTATATAAATGTTTAACTTCTCCAATAGACACTTTCAAAAGCAAGTCAAGCTACTTCGGTCAAAATAGTGTTATTCGGCCATTTCCTTTTATTTTTAATTGCTTTGATTAAACATGTAGTTTGTATAAATTAATATTATAGAATGCATTTAAATATAAATAAAAAACAATGCATAAATAACTCTGGTCATATCTTTTTCCAGTTACTGCTTTAACTTTCAATTATTTCAATTTTGTTTATAATTTTTTCAGATGAACATCAATTTCTAATTTTAATGTTGTCAAATTTATAATTTTTTTCTAGTTTGCTCTTTTTGTGCTTTGTTTAAGGTAAAGTCATGCTAGTACTCTTCTTTTCCTTAGAGTAATAAATGTATTCAACAAAGTTATAGCTCACAAGATCATACATAAAAATTTTGTTATTTTTTTTGGTACACTAGAAATGGACAATCTGGAAAGAAAACCTAGAAAACAATTCCTTTTATGATAATATATAAACAATAAATTTGTTTATATGAATAAATTTATGCAAGTAGGTGAAAGACTTGCTTACTGAAATATGCAAAACACTGCTAAAAGATATTAAAGACCTAAATAAATGGAAAGCTATCCCATGTTCATAGATTGGAAGACAATATTATACTATTAAGATGTCAATACTACCCAAAGCATTAGTATATGCCAAAAAAGATTATTTGAAAAATGCAGCATTTATAACAAAAACTTTCTCAAAAAAGTGAATGTATGGAATAAAGGGGAACTCCCTAAACCTCATAAAGAGTTTCTACAAAAAAAAAACCCTACAGCTAATATTATACTTAATGGTAAAAAAATGAATGTTTTCCTTTTAAGTTAAAGAATAGGACAAGATTTGTGTTCTCACAATTCTATTCAACAAAACTTAGAATGTTCTAGTGAATACAATAATGCAAGAGAAAACAACAAAGGCATATAGACTAAAAAGTAATAAATAAAACTGTCTATTACAAATGTCATGATTTTTTATGTAAAGAAATCCATAAAAAAACTCCAGAAATAATAAATTAGTTCAACAAAGCAATAAGCTATCCCCTCAAAAATATAAAAATCAATTTCATTTTTATATTCTAGCAATGATTCTGTGGAAATCAAAATACAAAATATAATCCTATCTTCAGTAACTTTTAAAAAAAGCAACATTTAGCTTTAAATAGCATGGATAGGAATTTTAAGCTGAAAATTGTAAGACAGATGAAAGAAATCAAAGAAGATCTAAATAAATACAGAGGCATACCATATTCATGGACTAAAATATTTGACATAATAAAGATGTTACCTTTCAAATTAAAAAATCATTTAACTAAATTTCTATCAAACTCCTATAAGATTTTTTGTAGATATAGGCAATTTTAGTATAAAATTTATTATAAAATACAAAGGAATTAGCATGTTAATTGTGATAAAGAAGAATAAATTTGGAAGAATTTGTCTGACTAATAATAAAATTTATTGTAAAGATATATGGTACTAGAAGAAAGACTGAGATATAGACAATGGAACACAATACAGAACACAGAAATAAGCCCACACAAAACAGACGACAATGTTTCTTGAAAAAAGCCACAAAAGCAATCCACTGGAGGAGAACTGGAATGTCCTGTGTTGGATCTGGGGCAATTGGATATCCATAGGCAAAATGATGAAAGAAAGAAATAAAGAAATAAAGAAATGAAAGAAAGAAAGAAAGAAAGAAAGAAAGAAAGAAAGAAAGAAAGAAAGAAGGGAAGGAAGGAAGGAAGGAAGGAAGGAAGGAAGGAAGGAAGGAAGGAAGGAAAGAAAGACTTGACCTTAGTCTCACACAACAGTTAGCAAAACGGATCAAAAGCTTAAATATAAATTGTAAAACTACAATTTTTAGTAAAAACATGGGTGAAAATCTTAGAAATCCAGGGATAGGCAAGAACATTAACACCAAAAGCATAATACATAAAAGGAAATTTTGATTAGTTAGACTTTATCATATTTTAAAAATTTGCTCTATGAAAAACTCAGTAAAAAGATGAAAAGGCAAGCTATAGACAGTGAAAAATACATGCAAATAACATCAACAAATTGCTGGTATCTAGAATGTAAAAGAAAAGCAAAACTCTTAAAGCTTAACAATTAAAAATACCTAATTAGAACATGGAACAATGACACAAAGAAATTTCACAGAAGATACAAAGGTGGAAGATAGATGCATGAAAACATGTTAAACATCATTAGCCATTAAGAAAACTAAAATTAAAACTTCAATAAGATATTACAAAATTATTAAAAGAGCTACAATAAAAACAGTGACAAAATGCTGAGGAGGATTTGCAGAAACTGTGTATCACATTTATTCCTAGTGGGATATGAAATGATACAGCGACTTTGGAAAATATTTTGACAGTTTCTTAATAAAAGTAAATATACAATTACCATTTTGCACAAAGAAATGAAAACTTCTGCTTACAAAAAAACCTGTACATAAATGTTTATAGCACCTTCATTCATAATAGTCCAAAATTGACAACAATCCAGACATCCTTCAATGAGCAAATGATTAAACATACTGTGGTATAGCCATTCCATGAAAAATTACTCAGTAATTAAAAAACAAAACAGGACTTAACTGCTATAACAGAACCCCAAATATTAAAACCACCTAAATCCAGCATCATTTCACCCACATCAGATCTTCCATAAAAATATTCTAGCTCAAGAAAAGTCCACAAATAACTATATGTAAGATGACTTACCAAGGCACATATTAAAATATGAATATGGACAATATAATTATAGAACAATGGTATAATGTTAATTCTGGAAGGTAAAGTATGAGGTTATTATAATTCTATATATGTTTGATGAAAGAAAAATGCTTTTGCTCTTGTTTAATCTTGAGTGTGTTCAGGTTTTTCCCACTTACTATACACCAGTTAAGGGCTATAAAGAGTAAACTAAAATTTAATCATATTTAGGGATAAGTGAGAAACATAGTATTACTCTCTCCTTCATCTACTTGTTGGATCTGATATGGCATCTAAAAAAAGCAGATTCTTCTTACATGTGGGTAATAGGACAGCCATGAATTGTACAAGTTAATTTAGCCTTGCTTTAAAATAATTTAAAAGTTTAATATTCTTCTAAGCTTTCAGCAGTTCTACTTTTTGACAGCAAGAACTTTATCTAGAAGTGATATATTAAATATATTTGTTTGCAAATTAGTATTTAATGGTGAGTGAGTTCTTCTCTAAAAGACCTTGAGCCTTTTACTGAAGGACAGAGGCTAGACCTCTGTTTCATCCCCTATAGTAGTTTGGTGTTCTATAGAGTGCATGTTGTAAAATATGGAAAACTTGCATTATAGTCAGAAAGAGTCATAGATGCCCATTATATTATTAGAAAAACAAATTAACAAGTGATAATAAAAAGAAGGCCAAACATGGATCAATTTTAAGTCATGAACAAAGGTTGTGACCAATTTAATTATGTGTCCTTGAGGTATAAAGGGAAAAATGATTAAGGAGATTTTTTAAACTCTCTTATAAACCAATAAAACTTAAATCTCTGTAATTCTAATACAACATTACAGGAAACAACGTTAGCCTTTTAGTTTGTTGTGACAACAAAATAAAGACCATTATATTAAGTCTCAAGTTTGTCATATCATCTCCTATTCTTAGGTGTAATACAAAAAAGAAACATTTAAATTGTAAATCTCTTTTTAATGTAAATGTATAAAATCTAAGACAAATAATATTGCAGCACTGAATTGATAACAGACTAGTTTATACTATTTTGTTACTCCTTTTTTCTTCCATTATACTGTGCAATGATTTGGTAAAATCAATCAAATTTACTTTTTATAGTGAAGAAACTGACAGATGTATCTGGCTGCAGAAATGTTTCTGAATTAGTTCCAAGAGAGATATAGAAAATAAAGTGTGTGTGTATATATATATATATATATATATATATATATATATATATATATGAGAATGACTTTTTTCATCCTTACATGGGTTTCAAAAAACACATTTCTTGGCATAACTATATTGGGTTTTCAAGTCAGAATTTAAAAATTAACCTTCATAAATCATGTATCTTCTCTCTTAGCAATATGGAGAACTCTTTAAATAGCTAACATTTATATGTAATTTTGAAAAAAAATGTATATTCTTATTTGCAGACAATAGAACAGTCTACCTAGTTTGAAATAAAATGGATTCATTAGAAGATGTTTGAAACATTATACTATTGTCAGAAGACTGTAGTTTAAGCTTCCAGAAATAGGTTCCTAAGGGACAGTGCAGAACTGGCCTGGTAAGAGAGTCCTTTGTCTCCACGAACACCCATAGCAAGAAATGAGTCCACTGAATCCTCATCAAGCTTACCTCTGATTCAAAGTCTTGTGTGGATATGACTATTGTGTGAGACCTAAGTTACATATACACACACTGGCACTAAGAAAAGAGAATTTATTTTATCTTATTTTATGTTGAAAAGACAATTCACAATGTGGGGATATAAGGAACTATCTAAATATGAAGGAGAAAAGTATTTTGAAAGTTTTGGGTAGCTGTAAATGGCAAGTGTCTATTTCTATACAGAATTAATGTATATTTCATTAGCATTGCCAAATTTCATCTTTCTAGGTATATTCATCATTTCTAGTATATAAATATCTATAATTTTATAATAATTATCAATTCTTGTTTTAAAGAAATATGATATACACAGAGTTCTAGGGAACTGCAGTAAAGAGACGTCTATAGAAGATGATAAAGTGATTTTTCTATGGTTGACTCTTGAACAGTCTTTAAGTTGAGCTACAGTGTACTTTACACTATCTTTCTCCCATCAACTGCAGTGTTAATGGTACTTCAAAACAACTTAAATCATCTATGAAAATAGGATCCCCAAGTACTTTCTAAAGTAACTGCCCTCATAATTTCCATTCCAGCAAGAGAATAGCTGTGTAAACATTGCCAGTGTTTGTTTTTCTTATAAAGGAAAAACAGTCTTAATCTTTACTTGATGAATTCTAAAATGCCTTTACTACTTCTCTTTCTTTCAATAGTATTTGCTTTAAGTGGGTCAGCTAAGATACAAACATTAATTTATTTTACCAGAGGAACAATTTTGAACAATGCTGGAAAGCAAGTTATGCTGGGTAATAAAAATACTGTTTTCATTTGTCTTCTCTCTCAGCATTCTAGATAGTATTCTTTTAGCAGAATTGTTAGATAAACATGGGAGAAGTTAAATATATATCCACATGAAGAAACCTGGCAGACATTTCCAGGAATGTGGAAACCTTAGTAATTGCACTCAAAAACACAATCAGCTTTGCTTCTTTCTTCAACTTTTCCCTTTTACCCATTCCTTATCCAATTCAGAACATGAACATGTGGACACACAACCTCTCTTCAGTCCTCTGGCCTATGGGCTATCATCGTTAAGGATCCTTGTTTTACTGCAGCCTGAGACAGCCTCATGTGGAGAGAAGCAGAGAAGGCATACCTTCCTGTCGAGAGTGTTGGCCCTTCGGTTCTACTCAGCACATATACATACAGAAGGCATTGGTTTATTTTTAAATTTGTGGTATAATATGAATAACATAACATTTAACATATTACCAATGTTTAACTGTCCAGTTCAGTAGCAATCAGTACATTCACATTATTGTACAACCATCATCATCATCAAAAAAAATTCTTTGCTCTGACGCCGGGCGTGGTGGCGCACACTTGTAATCCCAGTACTTTGGGAGGCGGAGACTGGAGGATCCGGGTTCGCGGTCAGCCTCAGCTCTCTCTCTCTCTCTCTCTCTCTCTCTGTCTCTCTTTCTCTCTCTCTCTTTTTAGTGAGGCCCTCCACAACTTCGTGAGACCCAGTTTCAAAATAAAGTATAAAAAATAGTTCCGGGGGCGTAGCGCGGAGGTAGAACGCCCCTGCATTCAATCCCTGGTACCACAAAAAAAAAAAAAATTCTTTGCTCTGAACTGGGTGGTATCAAAGATGATTCTCTCTCTCTCTCTCTCTCTCTGTCACACACACACACACACACACACACACACACACACACACCTCATACATATACACAAACACATGCAGAAAACTTAAAGCTCCGCATCAGTAACATATCTGTTATTCCTAAAAGTTGGTTTGGTGTGTGTGTGTGTGCATGCATATGTGTACTTTCTATGTTTCTCAGCTTCCAGCTACTGGCTATTATAAAAATAGATCTGAGATGATCAATTTAAAAAGTAGAAGCTGGACATGGTGGCACACACTTGTAATCCCAATAGTTGGGAGACTGAGATGGGACAATGCAGGTTCGTGGCCAACCTCCGCAAATTAGTGAGACCCTGTTTCAAAATAAAGAATAAAATAGGGCTGAGGGTGTAGCTCAGAGGTAGAATGCCCCTGGGTTCAATCCTCAGTACCACACAAAAATAAATAAAAAGTAGAATGATTTATTTTTATTCACAGTTTTGTAGCTTTCAATCCAAATCCATGTTACTTTGGGGCCTACAGTGAGGGAGTACCTCAGGACAGGAGCACATGGGAAAGAAAGCCTCTTCACCTCATGTCCAGGTGTGAAAGAGAACAAGAGCAGGGGCTGGGGTCCCACTATCCCCTTCAAGGGCATGTCCCCAGTGTGTATAAAGTGTCCCACTAGGCCTTACCTCTTAAAAGCCCCACTAGGCTTTATCTCTCTTTTTTTAATTGGTGCATTGTAATCATACATCCTGATGAGGTTCAAGGTGGTAGAGGCATACATGCACCCATCACTCATTTAGCCCTCCCCCAATTCCCACCCTTTTCCCTCCCCCTCCCCTCCTTCTTGTGCTCAGCATAGTGATTGACTTTAAGTTAAAGATTCAACAGAACTACTCAGA
The DNA here is from genome assembly GCA_004027185.1 of Glis glis. Taxonomy (NCBI): domain Eukaryota; kingdom Metazoa; phylum Chordata; class Mammalia; order Rodentia; family Gliridae; genus Glis; species Glis glis. The sequence goes on from PVJS01003590.1 coordinate 65,487, forward strand.
AACAAGCCATTAACATTGAGAGCAAAACAATGGCAGGCACTTTCCAAGTAAGGCTATTCCAGATGTTCATTCTTATAGACCAAAAATAACAAATAAGCAAACAAAAAATTATAATGATAAACATTACTGTAGTACAATGAGTACTAGGGTAAACATTGTACCCAGGAAGGTACCTAGAAAAGAACCAGGTTGTGAATTTCAAGGGTTAAAATTTTGCATTATGAGTCCAATCTGAATCCAAAAGATGTTAATAATATTAATATATTCTGAATTCTAAGCTCTTGTCAAGTTCAAACAGGAATTAGACTTGGAAGTGATAAGACCAAGTTTCTGGATGAACCCCAGTGATCCTGGTTTCAATTTATCTCGGAGAAAACTCAGGCAAGCAGAAAAAAATGAGGACATAGGAGCAGCTTCACTTGTCTGAGTGATCTTGGTGATAAACTTAGAATTCTGAACAAATATTAAAAGATAACCTTTGCTAGCTCTTTTCCTTACAGTTGGACAAGACAAAGAGAAATCAAGAGTGCAGCACAGATAAACTGAAATGTCAAGGTCAAGAAGATCCTCCAAACTATCTATGGCTATCCCCAGATTCTAGAGTCACCTGCCAGGTGTCTGTGGTTCTAGGCTCCAGATACAGTATGGGGTTTAGAGTGTAAATCAATAAATTTATGTTGCATTATGGACTGCACTAGAGTAATACATGTATCAACCTATAAAACAAAACATTTTGTGTACCTATATATGCTGACCCTAAAATATTTAATGCTTCCACCAAATCTACTTAAGATATACAGGTTGAAGGAATAAATGTCTATAGAAGTAGGAATATTAAGAAGATAAACTAACACCATCATGTTGGAGTAATCTAAACTCAGTGATACAAACCAACTCCCTGGTAATCTCTGGGTGCAAAATGGAACTACTTTGAAATCAGCCTCCCCTACTACAAAGAGATCTGCTTCCCCCTGCTGGAAGCATCCCATAGGGCATTTAATCCAGGAACTCACATTTATTAAGTTGTTGCTCAATAAATGGGCTTAGTGCATGAAAATATTAACAAAATGTCCTTTTCCTCATGTGCATGGCTAAATCTTTCTTATGTCACCTGGAGATGTGGCTAGGCTTCTGTCCAGGCTTCTCCTTGATCCCTGCACATATACCAACACTCAGGCCCATGGAATCACATGGGATGTTACTCTCATACGTGGAAAGTTTTCTGCTGGCCTCTGGCTAATCTCAAATATGTGCCTACATCTTCCAAATGCTCAAAATAAAAAAAAATTAACATATGCAGAATTTCTAGTATTTCACAGTGAAGAAATTCTTATTTTCTTTCTTTAAGTGTTGTATCATTTCTATCACCCTGAAACTCATCAAGATGTATGATTACAAGGCACCAATAAAATTTTGTATTATTTTCTTCTCCCTATATTATGTTTTTAGTATTTCTTTTCTTTTTTTTTCTATCAAGAAACCTTTGGTGCCCTGTAAAAGTCTTCCTTCTTTAACCAATTACATGTTTATCTTATTATAATATCTCATAAGAATTTAAATATCATAGTCTGACTCCTTCTAAACATCTATGTGAATATATTTTCTGTATATATTAATTATTCAGACAGATTAGGAGTCAATTGAAAGAAAATTTTCCAAAACAATATTGTATGGAGCCACCAAAACAAATTCAAATTTCACATATACATCATATACTCTAATAACTTATGAACGATGTTAGGAAAATGTCACAATTTGAAATTGAAGTTAACAAACATAGTGACTAAGTAGCTACTGAAGCTTCCAAATAAGTACCACGTCATAATTATGACTAGTAGTTGTTGGATGTTTTCCAATTGTCATCAGGAAATGAGGTGTATTCTCAGGAAGATAATTAAAAGAAAATTATAATATAATTTTCCAGGACAGTAATAAACACTCACAGATAATGAATACTGAAGACAGATCGGTGCTTTGCAATTAAATTTGTTTTCCAAATACAGTTTGTATATTACAGAAGGAGCTTCCTTTTCCAGAGAGAAATTTCTAAGATGGAATCTGTCTTTGGAAGTTCATGGCAGGGAGTAAAATCAAGACCATCCTCAGTTTTTAGATTTTGACAGAATTATATCACACAGGGAAGATTTGATTAAAAACACAGCCATTTCAAGTTTTTCAGACCTGAGATGATGGTCAATATTCTCTATAAAGCTATGCTCCAACTAATAGAAAAGTTGTGAGAATCATGTTTTGTCTCAACCCTTCCTTGATCAGAACAAGATAAGTTACTCCTTTCTATAAGTAACATTGCCTATTAATGACCTTGAACTTGACTTCATAATTTTCATGCTGCCATGTATCTAATTTTATAGCACCAAAACCAAGATTCAAAATAGGCTAGGATTTAACACTGGGAGATCAGAATCCAAAATCTGATCTAAAATTATATCTAAAAATACTTTGACAGCCTCATGCAGGAGACTTGTGTTCTCCCTGTGAGATTTTTCAGCTCTGCTATTATTATAACTCTATGATGACTGTAGTCAAAGCCTGATATAAATCAGCAGAGATAGTCTGCATACTTTACTTTGGCCTACTTGACTATTAAAATTGGTCAATGTTGCCTGCTACAACTAACATTTTGTTTTTCTTTTTAGTTAGCATTATAGTTTGGATCTGAAATGTCCCCCCAAAAGCTCATGTGTTAGGCAATGCAGAAATGAAAAGCTTAGAGGTGAAAAGATTGGATTATCAGGGCTCTGATCTCATCAGTGGGATGGATTAATCATCTGAATGGATTTACTGGGAGGTGGTAAAAAGGATAGGCTGGTGGAGTGTGGCTGGAGGAAGTGGGTCGCTGTTGGCATGGCCTGGGTGACTACATTTGTCCCTGGACCCCCTTCTCCTTCTTCCTCTCTCACTCTCCCTCTCCCCTTCCAATCTTCCATAAGTTGAACAGCTCACCATAGTTATGTATTTCCACCATGTTGTTCTGCCTCACCTCAGGCCCAGATCAACGGAGCCAACCAACTATGGACTAAACCTCTGAAACCATGAGCCCAAATAAACTCCCTCCTCCAAGTTGTCATCATCAGATACTGTGGTCACAGCAACAAAAAGCTGACTAACACAATACTCAAGAACTATGATTCCCATAGCCAGAAAATTTAATATTTTTCATTTTTGACAGGACTTTTAAAGTTTTAATAACTGGATTAATGGCAATTGGGCGTTTTTTATAAACAGCTGACAGGAAATGAAGGGCTAAGACATACATTATATGTAATGAAAGAAAAATTGATTTGGCATCCCTATTATCTAGAAAATTGCATAACTCTTAAATTTAAATTAAAACAGCCAAGGGGGTTTACATTTCTCACCCAAGTAAAAACAAATTTTTAAACACAGCTCTATTTAAGTATTCCATCAATATGAATGACCAAACCTCTTTATAAAAAGGAATGATAAATTTAACATGCTATATACATTGTTAATATTTGTAGAAAACCTGTGCCCATAATTATTAGTGTTAAATAAAAATACTAAGCAAAAGACTTATTTTCCTACTTTAAGGTAAAATAAGTTGTGATTAATTATGACTGTCACTAATACATCAACTTCTTTGGCAGAGTAGTAACATTATGGCTTAATGAAAATTGTGTGACCTTGTATTTGAGAATAAATATCAATTGAAATTTTTTGCTAATATAACCATTTCTTAAAACCATTGCTTGTATTTGCTACTTCTGTTGCTCTCCCCCTCACAAACAATTAAATAGGGATTTCAACATGATGACTATAGCTAATAACAATGTATTCTTGAAAATTGCTAGAGTACATTATGAGTGTTCTCACCACTAAAAATAAATAAACATATGAGTAATATGTATGTTAGTTAGCTAATTTTAGCCATTTCAAAATGTATAGTATTTCAAAACAACATGTTCTACATAATGTATATGTATTTTTATCAATTGAAATAAATAAACAAATGTATGGTTTTCTTAAATGCCCAGAAATTTGACTCCTAGTAAAATGTGAACATTTCATAACTGCAATACCTTGGTACATCCAATAGAAGTCTCATCACCTTGGAAAATCATGAAATATTTTCATGCATATGCATGGAGAGGAACAAGCAATAATCTACATTGTAGTTTTGTAATAGACAAATTAGAGAAAGGAATAAATTATGGTATATACATAAAATAAAAAAATGAAGCTTTTGAAATGTATGTATTACATGTATGGATGGAAACATATTAAAAGAAAAAGTAACTTGTACAGTAAGATGCTATTCATATGAATTTTAAAATATAAGAAATACACAAATACTATGGTAATTTAGTTTCAATTCTTTTGGATAGATATCCAGGAGTGGTATAGCCGGATCATATGGTAGGTTCATCCCCATTCTTCTGAGGACCTGCCACGCTGTTTTCCAAAGTGGTTGCACTAATTTGCAATCCCACCAACAATGTATCAGAGTTCCTAGTTCTCCACATCCTTTCCAGCATTTGTTATTATTTGTGTTTTTAATGATTGCCATTCTAATTGGGGGTAAGTGAAATCTCAGAGAAGTTTGATTTGCATCCCTCTGATTGCTAATGATGCTGAACATTTTTTTCATATATTTATTGGCCATTTGTATTTCTTCTTTTGTGAAATGTCTATTTAGTTCACTTGCCCATTTTTTATTGGGTTATTTGTTTTTTTGACAGTGAGTTTCTCGAGGTTTTTGTATATTCTATATAGTAGTCCTCTATTGGAGGAGTAGCTGGCAAAGATCTTCTCCCATTCTATTGGCTCTCTCTTGAGGTTATTGATTGTTTCCTTTGCTGCACAGAAGCTCTTTAATTTAATGCAATCCAATATATGCATATCTATGTTTATAGCTGCACAGTTCATAATTGCCAAACTATGGGACCAGCTGAGATGTCCATCAACAGACGGATGGATTACAAAATTATAGAATATTCACACAATGGAATTCTACACAGCCATAAAGAAGAACAAAATTATGTCATTTGCAGGGAAATGGATGGAACTGGAGAATATTATGCTAAGTGAGATTAGTCAGTCACAAAAAGTGAAAGGTTATATACTTTCCCTCATATGTGGAAGCTAGGGAGAAATTGGGACACAGGAAGCACTCCAGACAAAGGAGGAGAAACTTTACTGGAGTGAAGAAGGATACCCAACTGAGGAAGATGGGAGAGGAGAGGAAACTGGTCAGTCAATCATTGTGCTGAGCATGGAAAGGTGGGGAGGGAGAGGGAGTGGAGTGGGGTGGGAACTGGAGGAGGGCTCATGGGGTTTTGTGTGCATTTATGCCTCTATTCACCCTAAACTTCAAGATGTATGATTACAATGCACCAGTAAAAAATATACAAATAATAAGGTATGCCCTTATATACAAAGGCACACAGAGATATGCACTATATATATTCCATATATATATAAATACATATAAATAATATAATTTATATATATAATATTTATATAATATATAATATATAATTATATTTTATATATAATATTTATTATATATAATATTTATATATATTTATATACATGATATATAATATATTATATATATCATATATATAAAATATAATAAATATATATATATACATATATGGACTTGTAGTTTACAAAAATAATTTATTTGATGGTTACATGTGAACTCCAGGGTATTAGGTCCTTATGTAAAGAGATTGACAATAATGTGGCTTTTAGTTATATTGGAAACATTTTACTTCTCTTTGTTCACACTTCCCAAAAATGATCTAAAGCAAAGAAAGACAATACAATAACATACATTAAACCTTAGTGATAAAGGTGTCTTATTCTTTAAACTCTTCATGTTTGTAACATTTTATAATTTTTAAAAATAATTAAATTTGTACTATATGTGGCAAAGAAGTACAGATAGGGAAGATAGTATTACTAAGAGTAAACAGCCTTGTATAAAAGAGTAGATTTGGTTGAAAAGTTATTAAGTGTTGAGTGACTTAAGTGTTGGATTATGTTTGAGCAATGTTTCCAATAGTGTACTCTTATAAACACTAGTTCTGTGGTACATACTAAATATTACCTATAAAGGATTATATGGTCCAGTAAACTTGGAAAACTTCAGGTAAGAAGATATTGTACGTTTTATTGTTTAGGAGATCTGTTATTGATGTGCTACAATATTGTGAATTTCCAAAAACGAAGCAAAATGTATATAATGTGCATAGTTAACTGATCATGAGACCCTGGTGTTTGTGATCTCTATGGAATAGTTTTCCCATAGAACATAGGTTGAGGTTCATAAAACTTGAAGATAAATTGTCAAGGAATGAATAGAGTTGCACCAAAAGATGGATGGCTGCAGTAGATGTTGGATCAAATTCGAGAAGCCATGGAGCAACTATTATGTTCAATGGACTTTATACTAAATGTTAGAGATGCAAAATAAATAAGATCCATACCCTTAATGATATTCATCTAATAAAACAGATATGAAGATTGTCAAACAGCATTTCATCTCTATCTAAATAATTTATCATCCAATGAATGTTGGATTTACCTTTCTGACTAGACAACTGAGTAGTTGAAAATATCAGAATAATTTCTAGTACCTTAAAATCAGTGAATTTATAAAGTTTAATTTGACTTTAATGTTCCACTATTTTTCTCTTCTGTGAATTAATAGCCTTCAGCGGGAAAGTAATTTTCAATTTCTACCTTGCAGTAGCCAATGTCATTAACTATTTTGAAAGTATGTGCTTTAAATGTAATATGCTTTGAGAATTCTCAGGTTTTTTTAATGTTCTAATTATTAGGTTTTTTCTACACTGTTTATTTATTCAACAACTTCACAAATTATATCATAAGAAAATATGTTAGTCATAGCGTTATTAAGTCTTTAGAGTTATTGCTTTATACCTATTGTCTAGCAGATCAGCACACAGTGTGTTTAAACCACTTCCTTGATAGTCCAAGTGACAAATTCACACATTATTACAGTCAATTCATTTGCGTGGGGGAAAAACCACCTGCCATTATACTAATGTATAAAGTTACAGTCTATCAGATTTTGGTTCACTCATTTAAAAATTATCTATTCCGTTGATATAATTATGAGTATATATGTGCACATGTATGTGTTTGTGTGTCTATGTGATGCATTACATTCTACTGTGTTATAAAGATAATTTTATATCAATTTGATTGAGATCTCAAGACAAAAATGATACTTATCAACAAATGCTATTTTCCAAATCAAGAGATTTATAACTTCTTCTGCCAGTCACTCCCAACTCTTTAAAAGAATGTAATGAACTCCTTGGAAATTTAAGAACAATTAGAGAACAAAAAAATTTCTGGTATGTTTCCCCCAAAATTAGACTAAGTGCAGAGATGGGGTCTGTAAGAGAACCTTTTAGAGAAATTGAACAATCTAGTTTCCAGGAATATTGGGACTGCAGAAACTACGTCTCACTGAAAACAAAACAAAGGGAAGAACTGGCTGGAATGCCCTACTTGTTAGCAGGAAGAAGAGTTTCTCCTGGAAAAGACTTAATTTTGGAGGCTTATAGGACAACAGCATGTTGATTATAAGACATGTTTGCACTTTCTGGGAGAGAGTTGATTGAGGCCATTTTAAAAAACCTTAACCAAAAGAAGTTCACTTGAGGTAATATTGCAAAAGAACAGTCCACCCAGAAGCAAGATTTAGAGGTTTTAATTTTGTATATTTAATTCACTTATTTTCATTATTATTGATATAGGTATTTAATGTTTAGTTATATTCTTTGATAATTTCACTGGCTGTTGATTCTAATATGTTTTAATTATCATTGCACTCATCAAACTATCCATTTGCAGGAAAATGGATGGATCTGGAGAACATTATGTTGAGTGAGATTAGCCAGTCACAGAAAGTGAAGGGTCATATGTTTTCTCTCATATGCAGAAGATAGGGAGTAATCGGGATACAAAAGCGACTTCAGATAATGGAGGAGAAACCCCAGTGGAGTGAGGGAGGTGGTCTAGGGGAGGGTGGAGGAGGGAGAATTAACAAAGGAAACACTTCTATGGACATTATGTACATATGTGAGAATACCAATGCCAATCTCAATATCATGTATGGGGAAGGGGGGAGTGGAGAGGGAGCTGGAGAAAAAACTCATCAACTGCTGTGTGCATGTATGTCATTATCACTAGGAACTACATTATGATGTGAAACTATAAGACTATAATGCACCAATAAAACTATAAAAATGGGATATATACACAATGAATTCTACACAGCAATAAAGAACAAAATTTTAAAAAACAAATAATAAATAAATATAGCACAAATAAATTATAGTAAATTTTCAATTGCCTTAAATGTTTTTTATATGCTTAAATGCTCAATAAATGTTTTTAAATGAATAAATATTTATGTATGATTGATATTATCCAAGGTTAATAAAAAATTAAAGAATAAAAGTACATAGCTCATAGAATTGGTTATCTCCTACTCTTTCTGTTTATACTAATATAGATTATATTAATGTTGAAGCTTACATACAACAAATTTGCAACTGTATTTTTTTTGAAAACTGAGATCTCTAGGTTTCACATCAGTGAATTTTAAATATTTCAACCTCCAGTGATGATTCCTAATACTCATTAAAATAAAAAATATTAACAAAAGAAATTCTGGTTATGTTAAACTAGCAAATAATATTATGATTTTAAAACAAATAAATACACTTGAGGATACAGTTCAAAAAGTTTTCAGGCTACAAAGCACACTAAAATTAAAAATGCATGATTCAAATAAATGCAATATCATTACTCAACTTTGCTCAGTTTTCTAATAATGTCAAACTAGGTACCAAGTAATGAAATTTTAATATACATTAGAATCCATAAGTATTATTGATATAAAACAGATTTCTTAAATATCTATTTATTATTTTTGTTGGGATGATGAATAATGATATAACTTTTAATTTTTTTTTTTTTTGCAGTACCGGGGATTGAACGCAGGGGCGTTCTACCTCCGCGCTACGCCCCCGGCCCTTTTTTTTTTTTTT